>JAOEGS010001590.1:48991-90599 GCA_025447755.1 Corythornis vintsioides
GACAGGGTTTTGTATCAAAATGAGGGGAAATGTCTTCTGGGAATGTTCACTGCAACAGAAAACATGTCAGTTTTGAGGTAGTTGGCAGGGTTTCCATCATTCAGTGGTATGACAGTAACTTGATTGTAGTTTGAAAGTAATAATAAGCAAAGGAAAATAGAGTACAAATCATGTTATGAAGCTGACTTAACTCTTTATGTCTGGTTTTTACTGTCATTTTCATAGTTACCTTTTTTTTTCTTTTTTTTTTTTTCACATATTTTTCCTCACTCTGCTTTTGCAGGCTCTCAAATACTACATTGAATTGTAAGTGAATGTTGGTTCATTAGCTGTGATTCCTGTTCATTCTTGCTATCACAGCAGTGGAAATGTAGTCTCAAAATATTTATTTGTCTTAGTATTTTATGAAAAAATGTTTTCAGGTTTCTTCTGTACTTTGCTTTTATCCTTTGTCTAACAACCTGATTTGTCTGTCTTTTCTTTCTCCGCTGATACGCTGAGTGCTCTGCATTGTAGCTTTTAAACATTTTCTTGAAATTACTGTGGTGGCAATTTCTACAGCGCTTGACAAATTAAGACCAGTCTTGGTTCCTCTCTGCATGGTTCTCTGAGGAAATGTTCTGCATGGTTGTCTTCCTAGCACTGTAGTTACTTCTCTGTTTCTTCTCTTTCTGAGCAGTTTCCTCTTGTTTCTAAAATGTAGTTTTGGAATAATGTATACAGAATAATCTCATTTTACTTGTAAGTTCCAGAAGATGGGTCTGTCATACTTCTACCATGTGGCTTATGTGTTAATATATGTCCCTTTTTTCTCTCTCCTTCACCTATCTGGATTTTCAGACAGTAAACTCTTGAGGGCAGGATCCTGGCACAGTACATCTCTGTGCTTGGTTGGCCCAAGTAATAACAATGATTAACTGTGTTGCTAGTATAGTTAGGGTGGAATTCATCTTACTTACCTTGAGACCATGGAGTTAGTTACCCTTAGCTCCCTTTATGGTCAATGACTTTTTTTAGGATCTGCTAAATCACCTTTTGGTGATGCCTGTCATCTCATGGGCTGTAAAATAAGCCTGGAGTAACATGCACTGACATCTTATCTTTCTTGTAGCTGAATAGGTGGAACTAAAAATAAGTTGTTGGTCATTCAGGTTTTGATTATGGATTGGAGGCAGATGTGGGGTTAACCTGTGTGCTGCATGGTCAGTGCCTTGATTATTAACATAGTTTTAATACTTGTATTATAAATCAAAGGTACTGAATGTTCTGGGAGAAGGAGTGGGTATGTGTGATTGTGACCATAAAGCATCTTCCTCATCAGAATGTGAGCTTGTGGTACGGTAACATGTTTAATAAAAAATGTGGTGGTGGAAGGCTCAGAAGGATGGAAGTTTGACTGTTTTTCTTTCTTAGAAGTGGCATGAAGTGGTGACACCGTGTAACTTGAACATAGGTTTGTACTGCATAGGTGAGAGCAGACCTGTTTCTGAGGTCTGAGTAGGGCCTTGCACCAGTCATGTCCCATCTCTTCTAGTCAGATGTACTGCGCATCAGGAGGTGATCTCAGCAGACAGACACAGCTCTGTCTTCTCTGTCTTCGCAACTGATGCATTGCCTGCCTACAAAAGAAATTCTTGCCTCTGTGTCATTAAGGGCATTAACTAGTGCTTTATACTATTTGATTTGACCCCTTTCCAGTTTTTAATTGAGTTATTTTCCTTCATGATATTCTAATTCTGCTGCAGTGAAGACATACAGCTTTTGTTTTTGCTACTGTGGATAGCTTAGTATTAGCAGTGAATGTCAACTCATTATTTGTCCTTTCTCTAGGCCACTTGTGAATGCATTAAAGAGTTCAGGCCCTAACAGATTTCTCTGAGGCTCTACTGGTGACCTCCCTGGACACTTTATAGCAGACCAATTTTAATGTTTACTCTTTATTTTCCCACCTTTTAACCAGTTATTTGTCCCTTAATGGATTTTCCTCTTAGTTTATGGCAACTTTTAAATCTTTGGTGATAGATTTGCAGGAAACCTTTTGGAACTCCAGACAGACTATATAAACTATTTTTTCAGATGCATAATAATTCTACAAATCTAGTAGCAGTCCCCAGTGAATTAAGACTTAATATGAAGATTCTGTCAATACGTCAAGTTCATTGATTCATTATTTTAATTTCTATCAACCTCCTTGTTCTAAACGTCAGACTTCTTAATTTGTTGAATTCTACATAATTCCAGATCACTTTAAAAAGCCCTAAATTTGCCCAGAACTGGGGCAGTTTTAGGCAATTAGTTATGTGCTAGAGTTAATGGTTTGCTGGTGATTTGTTCTGTACTTTCATGCTGATTTGTCTGTAATGTGTTTATACAACACTTCAAATTGAGACAGACCTTCTACCATGTCCTCTTGTGGCTTCAGGAACTTCCTGAGTTCTTGCACAGTATGTACATGTCAGCTCAATGAGCTTTTCTGACATGGTCTTATCATCCTTACATGCTTCTTTATAATTGTAGCTTTTCTTGGCTCTAACAGACTACCTATTTATTATATCTTTAAAGTGGAATTTGGCTAAAATTTATTGTGGGCTTTGGTCTGTGGGTGGGGCTTTTTTTGAGTTATTTCTTTTTGGTTGTTTCTTGATCTATCGCTTATTCTTTGCTATTTTCTTTATTTTCACCCAAATGAACATAACTGTCTCCTTTAACCATTCAATTTTTTACCTTTCTCAGTGCAATGTGCTTCTAACTCCCAGGTAATGAGGGATTATAGATGGTAGTTTTGATCTGTTTGTGTTGTTTATGAGGTGGTAGTCATTTATGGCCCTTTGGGAAAAAAAAAAAACAACAAAACAACCAAGTTAAATTATTTAGTTAAATTACTTCCTTTAGTCTGGATACGTTGGGGGGAAATAATTGGAAAATGTGATGGAAAATTAAATCTTACAAAAATATTTTTGCCTTCTTATTCTGCCCTGTACAAAGTTAGTTCTGTTTTAGTAGTGGTGCCTTAAGTTTTATTTTTCTGCTTTGTTTCTTTCCACCTGTAAGTTTTGAAAGGTTTTTGTTTTAATATCTACAGCTGGAGAAAATAGTGAAATTGAGATAGTTGAAGCTGTCCCTGCTCTTTGCAGGGTGTTGGACTAGATGACCTTTCAAGGTCCCTTCCATCCCAAACTATTCTATGATTCTGTGAAAAAATTGCTTTCAAAATTATTTTTTTCTCTGTAAAAAAACCGAACAAAAACCCAAACAACCGAAGACATTACAGAGTACTAATATATAATTTATGTATTTAAAATCTTTTAAAGGAGATTCTCAAAGCCTCCAATGACATTGTACTTTTAACTTTCATTTTTGCTTCATCTGCATTGAATCATCTTTTACTACTTAAAACAGAAATTGAGTTTATTGAAACATTTCAGTTCTGATTATTTTTTAATAAAGATGAAGAAGTTTAACCTAATGAAATCACTGGAATGAAATGAGAAAAATTTAAAAAAAAATTAATAAGCTGAATACTTGAAGATTTCATTAAGTCACATTTGGATGTATGTTCCTCTGTATGTAGTGTCTTGGATCAGCAGGGTGAGAAACATGCCTTGTAAGGAATGACCTTTGCACTGTTAGGCTGACTTTTTCTATTACACATCCAGAAGGGTTATTGGAAATGCATTATCAATAGTTCTTGTGGGCATTAATTTCTGTGCCTTTGATAATGAAATTGTGGTTTAAGATGAGCAGCAGTACTGCATTTGGAACCATGCCTCCCCCCCACCCCATTCAGACCTATAAATGTATTTTGTGGAATGCAAGAACATCTGTGTCAGTCCATCAGGTATCTGTGAAACATCATCATGTACAAGCAGCTTTATGATTTTAGGAGTTTGCAGACTTTTTAATACTCTTACAAGTCAAACGATTCTCTGATCATATGGTGTTAGTGCAACACTAACTGGTATATAACTGGCAGATATGTTCGTAGTAAAAAGGGTGCTGTTTTCAGTTTGCTTTGCAAGTCTCAAGTCTGATGTGGCATGTTCCTGTAAGAGTGTCCATACTCCCGCATGTGGATCTACACAGAATTTTTCAGCCTCCACTCTTGTTCCAATGACCTTGTTCTTGCTGAGGACCCTATGTTCTTCCAGCACTGCCTTTGCTTTTTACTGTAACAGGTGAAGCAATCCCTAGAAGGACTTGAACAGTGCTACAGCTGCTACTCATCCAAGCTTCTGCTTGACTCTCTTAATTGCTCTGTGCATCCCTGTTCTTATCCATATGCTTGGAATTTGGAACATGCATATCTACCTCGTTTGGTGGCAACCAACTGACCTAATAAGAGAAGTGTTCTCTCCCTCCCCCTTCCCTGACCGGTTCAAATCTCTTTCAGTCTTCTTTTTCCTATCTCCTAATAGTATCTCAGCATATAGATTTTTAGGCATGAAAGAAAAGTGTTCTTTCTTAAATCAGCCAGCATTGACAGTTAGATACTACTGTGATAAGCATCTTAAGGAACATCTGGATCACTAGAAGGGATAGGCATGTTGTAATTATCTGCACAATTTTCTTGCATTTGCTGCTTCTGTTTTGTTATGAACTTTTTAGCAGCAGACCATTTCTACCAGTGCACCAACCGTAACATCACATGACATTGACTTTACTCAAACCAGAAGATTTTTGTGCCAAGGTTGTAACATTGTATCATTACTTCATTGTATCTGTGTGAAAATTTTAATTTCACGCCCTGTGGACTTCACTGTCTCTGTGCACTCTGCTCATGTTGTTGCATAGAACTGTAAGTCCCTGGGTCACATTCATTTTGCAGTGTGTGATGGTTTTTTTTAAGTAAGAGTACTGTTCCCTTTCAGAGATCTTGCTGTAAAGTTAGCTGGGGATTTCTGCCAGAAAAAATATTTGCAAGCTTAAAGTGAAGATACGAAAATTATTTTTACTAAGTTTCTTATAGTGTGGCTATGATCAACTTACTCAGAAAGAAAAAAATGTACGTGGGGTTGTGTGCTAAGCTATGACATATTTGTGTATGAATAGATGCAAGTGATTTGGTAAAGTGTGTGGGGAAGGGAATAAAAAACCTTCTTTAAATTTATCGGTGTGATTCCCATATGTCCTGCTATTAAGGAGTTACAAACCTTGGCACAAGCCCTTGGTTAATGTTTGGATTGGTTTATGGAACTTCTTGGTTTGCAGGCACTGTTTATTTAAGCTCCGTGGTTGCACCATGCCTGTACTGTATGTCTGAGTCCAGTCCTTGCCCTCTTATCATACATTGTCTATGAGATTTATTATGTTCTTGAAGAGAAATGCACCACTATGAAGTCACAAAATAGCTGAGGTTGAAAGGCACCTCTGGAGATCATCTACTCCAAGCCCCTGCTCAGAGCAGGGTTAGCTGAAGCAGGCTGCGTAGAATTCTGTTAGATCAGGTTTTGAATTCCTCCAAGGATGGAGACTCCACAATACTTCTAGTCAACCTGTGCCAGTGCTCAAAGACCTACATAGTAAGAAAGGTTTTTTACTTCCATTTGAACTTATTTTCTTGTATTTCAGTTTGTGCTGTTATCTCTTGTCCTTTCATTGGGACCACTGAGAAAAGCCTGACTATCCTTTTTCCTCTTCTAATCAAGTATTTATATACAGTGATAAGTGCCCACAGCTGCCTTTGCTCCAGGCTGAATAGTCCCAGCGATCTCAAATTTTTCATGGACTTGTTTGAGTGTGTCCATGTCTCTACTGTACTGGAGAGTCCAGCACTGGACACAACATTCCATCCATGTCCCACCAAGGCTGAGTTGAGAGAAAGGAACACCTTCCTTGACCTGCTGGCAGTACTAACCTTTGCTGATCTATGTTCATGTTTGTATGGACAGCTAGTGTCCAGATCCTCCTCTTCAAAAGTGTTTCCCAGCCAGCCAACCATGGCACATGCTGGTGCCTTGGGTTATTTTTCTCCAAGTGTAGGACTTCGTATTTCCCATTGTTGAATGTTGTGAGATTCTTGTGGGCCCATTTCTCTTGCTGTTGAAGTCCCTCTCTGTATACTTTTTGGGTCCTCTCAGCCTAGAATATATTCAGAAGAATACAGGAATGAGAGACTTGGTATCAGTCTCTTGAGCCATTAAATGTCCTGCCTTATTTTGTAGGGTTTCAATGACCTTACGTAGTTTCTAACAGAAATGTGGACTGTCTGCAGGTGTATGGTTATCAAAATGTAATCCTGCAGAGCCCAAGATCATCTTTCTAGTTACTGCTGGGAATGAACAAACTAAAATTTCACTTCCCTGCCCATCTGTTCAGCAGCAGAAAGCAGGTAATTTATCTCAGTGGGACACATACCACCTGCGTAAAGTTTTTGAAAGAGGTTGTTAGTGTGCGATGACTACAGCCAAGGGACAGCAGGCCTGAGCACCTTGTATTCCATGCTGTACAACTGGGTTTTTTTTCTGTAGGGTGCCTTCTAGCTTGGTAGTAGTAGAGTGTCAAGCTTATTCAGTGCCTGTGTCCCTATGAAGCTTACAACGACTCTACCTGCTTTGACACACAGCGGGCTCTTTGTGCTGGCTGTGTGTGGCTTCTCGCCAGCAGTCGCCCCTCTTTGACATGCTAAACCAGCCACCACCAACATGCTGTATTTTTTACAGCTACTGTTTTATCTCAGTGGCTTCTCTTGAATTATGTATCCTCATCTTTGATGTATGAAATCTCAGCTGATTTAAAGATTACCCCAGAGAGTTCAGCACACCTGGAAATGAATGAAGCTGCAGATAGTCCCGACTCTTCCATACTGAGTACCAGGTAGGAAGTTTTACAGCAGTTGGGTACTGGAACACAATATTTATGAGAAATTTGTTTCTTCATGTATGGTCTGTGCCCAAGCAATCAATACGTTGAGATGGCAAGTGTTTGAGCTCAGTTGCAACATTTGTTCTGAGGCAAATTGAAGTGAATGAGTTCAAATAAAGAGCAAGTGAACAGGGAGATTGTGGGCTGTTCAGTTAGGGCAAAGGCACCAAGGGTTTCACTGGATAAGGTACCCGAAATGATGTGTGCCTCTCACTGGGAGGTGAGTGGAACAGAGCAAGTGAATGCAAATCTGTTTGAAAAGCAGTTGCTATCTGATGTGAGGCTTCTGAGTACATAATGAGAGAAAAAGAAGCAACTGAGCATAAACTACATATATAATGTCAGCAAGAAACAGAATCACAAAGCATATAAAGCTTAAGTGCTCTAGCCTATGAAGCGTACTTCACTGTCTTCAGTGGGCGTTGTGGTCACTCTGCTCCCTGCAGAAATTAGATGAACTTCAAGATCCCATTCACCTCTCTTATGCTAGCATAGCTGACATAAAAGATTATACCAGTTACTATCTCATTAGCATTAATGAAGTCACACCAATTAAAAGCTGAGAGCAACAAGCAGAGCTCCAGTTTGTAGTGTGGTCTGGCCAGAAAAATAGCCCTTTAAAGCAAAGACATTCTCTGTATTTTGTCTGTGTCTATATCTTAAATTTAAATTCCTCTGGATTTCTAGGTACTTTCAATTATTATTATTCAACAATTAGCTCCCCGCCACAATATTTTGTAAAACGTTATTTCCTCTAACTCCTGCTTTGCACCGAGCTCATGAACAGCAAGGCATTGTTTTTTTTCCTAATAAATGTTCTTTCTAAAGTCAAACATTTGAGTGAACATTTTCTTCTCAGTACTTGATTGCTTCTTCCCTTTCTCTTTTTCTCCCTTTTCCCATACAAGGGGTGGCTAGCACAAACACAGGGGCTATCGTCCATGGCCTTGCTGTTCCAGGGATTAGGAGCTGGAAGATGGTTTGCACTTACCTCTGGAGTGTAATTCTGACTGATGGGTTCTTATTAGGTTTGCCAAGTCCATCCATCCAATTGTCTATTTCTGTTTTGAAGACCAAGCAACCATAAAGTTGAAAACCGTGGTGTATTTTTGGAATCTGAAATTTCAGACAATGCATTTATGAATTATTTATGGGGAATGTGTTTTCAGTAATGTGTGGCATAAAATGGAATGAATGCATATCCATACTTGCCCTGAACTCTCCAAAGTGCATGCTAATAAACAGAATGATAACCTACCATCACTTTTGCCCTGTAAGATTTACAGTGCAAGCACTTTTTTTATGTGGTTAATTCAAGTCAGTTTGTCAACTTAAAGCTCTAGTGTTTTGTTTTAAAGTACAACTTGGTGAGTGATTTTCTATTACTTAAAGAAATGTAACTGCTTTTTACCCCCTTTTTCAACCAGAGTTAGTGTCTGTAAATTTTTCTAGTCATGCTGGCATAGAGCCATACTAAATTATGCTTTAATTCACAATTAGAAGGAAGTGGCAACTGTGCAGAGCAGCAGACCTTTCATTTAAAATGGCCATTACACAAGATCATAATTCTACAGAATGATTAAGATATTGAAAAATAATTAAGATATCTTTAGGGTTTTGGCCATTTAGAAGTGCTGGGCTTATTTAATTTTTTTAAACCTCTCTGAAACAGCTTTTTCCTTAATGACAGTAATACAGGACTCTGTATTATTACAACTTGGTGTTTACTGGTAGCTGAATTGTCTAGTGGTAACTTGTTTTCACTTACATAGCTGACAGGGCAGAGATAATTAAGAAACAGAAGAATTTGAGTGCTGGATTTTCCTGTTAAAAACTCCATGCCACACCAGAAGAAATAAAGCTGATAAGCAGGAGAGAGAGGGAGGATCATATCCACAGGAAGAGCAGGTGGTTAGGTACAGCAATTGACTTATGTAAAATATTTCACCAGGACAGAAACAAAAGCAAAAAAAAAGTAAAATAATTTCCGAGCATTTACTGAGGCATCTCATTTCTAGGGTATAAAATAGAGAGCGTGCAATACTTACCCTGACACAACTAACGGCAGCAGGCAGGGAAGAAACCCAGCCCCAGTGAACCAGTGGCAGACTTCCACTGGCTTCCATAGGGTCACGATTCCACCCCAATATATACTTAAAACTACTGCAGTCTGATTTTGCTCCTCTGCTCAATGAGGTTTTAAATCTTGCACAGCTAGTAGCAGTGCCTGCCACAATGGTTAGAAAGTCAATGAAAGCTCACAGTTCAGTAACTAAATGACAAGGCAAGAAACTTTGGAATCATAAAATGGTTATAAGTGCTTGACCTAAAACTACGCAGATCTCCCAGCGATTGTACAATTGAAGCAAAAAGTTAATTTATTATCTGGCAGGCTGGGAATTTGGACTGAGGTTGTAAAAAAAAAAATACAAATTGCCAGTCTATGTAAATGGTGATGGACTTTACAAGCTGTATATGGTAGGTTTTTTTGTCCCCTGAGCCATGCCCCTTAAAATTGTTTTGTACTTATTTAGTACGGCGTGTAAGGTAGTCTCAGCTTTGCTGAAAGCACACTAGGAAAATTAGATGAGATGTGGAAGAGAAATCAAAACTAAGGGGCAACACAGAGTGGCAGAGAGGAGGTGCAGAATTGCACTGTGACTTATATATGCAACCCTTTGTCAGAGGCTTTAGTACATTATAAAAGAAAAAGCACAGTTTTAAAGATGATTCATAGAATTAGAGTTTGCTTTGAGGAGAAAGATGCTCGGGGACAAACTTGTAAGAGCAAAAAATTGAGAAGAAAGGATGTTACAGCAGGCAAAGTAGAGAGATGAGGTATGACAGAAAAGATGATGACAGCTTAGTTTTGGCCCTGAACAATAAAGGGTGAAGATCTTGCTGAAGATGCGCTGTGATGACAGAGTGCTTAAAGGGAGTAAAAGCTAAGCATGCTCTGAAGTGCAAAGTAATTATGTAATATCACAGTAGAATCAGGGCCCCAGGTGCTGTACATATACTGAGGTTCATTTTCTGATCTGAAGAGCTTTCAAACTTGAAGAGACAGAAATGGGCGTGTGGGAGGGTAGAGGGAGACAATATAAACAGAATGATTGCAGCAATGATTGTTGAATACCATGGTAGTTCCATGGTTCTGTAATTATTTTTGCTTTATACTAAAACTTCATTTTAAATTATTCTTCTGTCACTGGCAGATTTAATTTTAAAGGTTTCTTTACTTCCCAGCACTCATGTCTTTGTTCACCCTTCCCTTTCCAGAATTATTACAACCTCAGTTATGCCATTTTAGCTGCCTGCAGCCATACCTTAAAAGGATCAGTCTGGATTTTTGTTGTTGTTGTCGTGGTTTTTTTTTTTTTTTTTTTTTGCTAAAAGCACGCAGAGACAAAAACGATGAAGAAAGCCTTTCAGTTGTATTTGACAGGTTGGTAACATGGCAGTAGGGTCTGAGTGAAAGTCCGTTGAGGAAATAATAGAAAAGGCTGAGTTATCAGGAGCAAAGAGGTAGGATGACTGAGGATTGGGAGCATTGAGATGAGAGTGCGGAAAGGTGAGAAAAGCAGGTGTTGGTCTCTTGACTACTGGGTAAGTGAAAATGGTCTATTTGTGTAGGAAGGAGGAGTGAGAGCAGCAGTAACTCTTATTTCTGTAATGCCATCCGCTTGGATGCTGTCATAGGTGAAGCCAGGGTGAAAACTGAGGAAGAAAAATCTCTTATCTGTCCTGCCTTAGGGCACAAGTTTTCTGAGATGCTGTTGCTGGATCCTGTGTGCTTTAGTGCACTGTGACTGTTTGGTATGCAAAAGGCCAGGGGCAAATCAGCAGTGCTCAGCCCCTTTGAAGACCAAGTCCTCTTTAGCTCTTACCACTGTTTGTCACGCTGGGGAGGGAAGGTTGTCCCATAACACTGCCAAGCACAGCTCATTTCGGTTATCCGAGGAGTCATGTTGTTACTCAATGCTGCTGCTTCTCTTCAAATACACCCGTGCACACCCGTGCAAAGGCTGTATCTCTGATGCCATTTTCCACAGGATTTAGTGATAAATTGTCAGTAACCTCGGGAAATAAGGCCCTGAGTTCACTGGTGTTACATGTCTTGCAGAATACAGGGTGTGTCGCAGTGCTACATACACATGAGAGAGGGACCCGTGCAGTGGTGATGCAGCAGCAAAAAGGCTGTTGTCATCTGAGTCCTCACAGACAAGTGTTACGTCGGTGCTGGAGGGAGCTGATCTCCTCTCTGGGTCTGTGTAACCCCAACACAGGGGAATGTGGTGCTCATTTCTGGGTGATCGCTTACTGGAAAAATACTGTCAAAGACTGGAGGAGAGTGGCAAAATCCGTTGCATGCTAGAGGTATTGATTTATGAGAGAAGATTAAAATATGTGTGGCTTACATAAATGTTAACTGAGAATGGAGATAAGGGAGAAATATAGTTTTGTTCAAATATTTAAGGAGTAATTGCACCAAAAAGGGAGGTGAATTTCTCAGTGCCATGCCAGATCTTTAGCTACAGCTAATGGTGTGAATCTGGGAAGAAGAAAATGCTCTTTGTTTATCTCTAGCTGACTATCAGAAACATGTTCCTTTTTGCAATACATCCATTATTTTTTCTGCCAGAAATAAAAATTCACGGAACACTTGTGACAGTTTCCATGCTATTCAGTTCTTTTTAATTGTATGTTAATCTTTCCAACTGAACTTTGACTTACCTATTTAGACTGTGCTTTTTTGGAGAGAGGTTCACTCTTACAAGTGGTAGTAGACTTGGTCCCCTTGATCCTGATCAAGGCCCTTTAGGTTATACCATAGTCTATAAATATGTAATAATGGTAATGATATCATGAGATATGTTTGTCTGTGGAATGGCTTCCCAAGGAGAATAGCAAGAGGCTGATTGTTAGCAGCAAATATGAGGAAGCACACTGTAGGGAGCGGTTCCTCGTCAGCAGGGAGATGGTTGGATGATCTAATACGTCTTTTCCTCCTTTAGGTTATGATTCTATGAATACCGCCTCGGAGAGCTCTCTAAAAGTCTCTGATACTGTAAGCTCTCTATTATGTGGATGTGGGTTTTACAGCTTTCCAGGAGGCTCTAGCTCAGGACACTGTGTAAATATATTCTGTTTTACATTGTGTGATCTATTTTAAATAAAAAGTTCAGATCTTTAATTGCTTTGAAATATTCTGCAGTCTGATCTTTAGCTTTAAGAATTAAGAAACTCTGAGAAGCCTTTAGAAAATACATATCCATATCAGTCAAGAAATACATCTCAACCTGGAATTGGTTTAAATACATATACAGCAGTGTTGAATTTGCCTTCTGTCATCTTTGAGTTGCAGCCTACAGGAAACTTAGCTGTGAATCTCAGGCTAACTGGCACAGCCCTTTTGTCTCTGATTCCCAGTTTAGTTTTTTTCATTCTCACAATGTTTCAACTTCAAGAATGGCACTTCCTCGTTGGTTTTTTTTCTGGTTGTTTGTTATTTGGGTTTTTTTTGGAATGTGTGTTTTTGTTTGTTTGTTTGTGGTTTTGTTATGTTTTGGCATCTTGAGAGTCAATACATTGGAATATCACCCAAGGGTGTGTTTTGGTCACTGATGATGCAGTTCATACATGAAAGGCAAAATCTCCTTGTAGCCTTTCAGGGAATGACTGCAAAGTCAGCTTCTCTTCCTCAGCTTTCATTTCATATCCAACCAGTCTCTAATGTTCATTGGTATGTTCATCTCTGGCTTTCTGGGCCAAATAGCATTCTGGTTAAAACTTGGATTATACTCATACAGCAGAGAGGTAGAAAAGAAAGATCTGAGACATCAGCCCAGACCTATAGATCTTGAACCCAGAAATCTGGTGACACAGAGATGATCCGGTGGACATAAAGCATTTGGATTTTCAGAAGGCTTTTGCCGAGGTTCCACTCCAGAAGTTGTTAAAGAAATCAAGTTTCTGCAGGATTGGAGGAAAAGTCCTTCTATGGATTTACTGCTGATTAAATAATAGCAGGCAAAAGGGACTTAATGTCAGCACTGTGTCAGGACCATTGTAGTCCTCCAGTTACCCACTGGGCCGGTTCTTCATAAGAGACCTTGAACAAGAAGTGAACAGGAAAATTTCCTGGAAGAACTTGTAAGTTTATGGATGATAGAAAGTTCATTCAGACAGATGCTATGTGATTAGCAAGAACCTCCAAAAAGTCATCAAAACTGAGTGGACCAAAATGTAATTTACTTAGGGAAGAGTCATCAACACAATGGCAACATGATATTGAACTCAGAGCAGGTAGGTAAGATCTGTGAAGTTCAAAGCTTCCTAGAGCTTCACAAAACCTTGTGGTTATATAAGCCTTGCTGTACCTGCATTTTGATTCTGATATGTACATTTGGTCTTTGCTTCTCAAGAAAGACATGGTAGAAGCTTGAAAAGCTGCACAGGACAATTAGTTTCATCAAGAGGATAAATCAGCTGCTATGTATGTAAACACTAAAAAGCTATGATTTTGGATAGGAAATGACTGAAAGAGAAAATTAGAAGGGTTTGCAAAATTATGAAGGTGGTATATAAGTTGAATGTGGAACTGGTTTTCACCAGATCCCACCACATCAGAGATACTAACAGTAGTCAATCCATAAAAAAAATCACTTGATGGCACTAGCAGGGTATTGGATTAAAACAGAAGGCAAAAGTTTGTCTTTGGAGAGCAATGAACTTCCTGAGCTTGCTGTCATGGAACACTGTGGGAGCAGCAGGTTGAAAAAGGCATTAGTAAAAATTATGGAAAAGAGATTGATACATGGATAAGTCATGGTGATATCTCTAGCATCTTTACTGCAACAAGTATTGTGTGACAGTATAAAGTGATAGCAAGTGTCTAGGACTCTAATTTGGGTAGCATTCAGCTTTTTACCCACAGAGCCAGGGTTAACTTGAGGGTGGTGACCAGTCATCATAGCTGGCTCTTTCCAACCTCATGTTGTGTCACCAGTGTGGTGTCTTCAGGTTTAGTGCCATTTGACTGCCAAGGCCACATCTTATCTGTACCTCTTTTTTTTTTTCTCTGCCTATGTTTGGCCTGTTGGTTCCAGTCAAATAGGGGTTTGATATTTGCTTTATAAGAGTAAGCTTGGTTTCATTTTCTATGAAATGGGTCTGTTCCCTACCCCTTGAATGTGTTTTTAGCTGTATTTAGCATTTGTGAAGTGCTTGGAGGCAGGAGGTGTTTTATGAATACAAAATAGTGTTAGGCTTTATACTTAGGCACAATACTGTACCGTAATTCAAAAGCAATTCATGTAACATTAGTAAATCAGTTTGAACTTTATGTTGAAAATATAAGCAGTAGTATAAAAATAAACCTTTTTATTTCCTCTGGTATATACAGTTAAATAAAGCAAGCCAGCTACTAATCTCCAAAACCGTATTGCCAGTATGCTTTGTTGAAATGCCATCACCTTGCAGAAGAGACATTCTATGTGTTTTGTACACATTTATGGTTGAAGAATAAATTTTCAGAGACTATAAATGAAAAGATATCTCAGAACGTAGTGATCAAATAATACCTGACACTGCCTGTTTAAGAAAATATACATATATCTCACTGCCAGAGTATTTATGACTCTAATAACTTTAGTTATTTTGCCTCATGGGAAAATTTCTGCTCCTCCAAATATCAAGCTTGTTTGGGGTTGTGCTGTTTTTTCAGGAACAACTGATATTATTAGTTAAATGGGACTGCACAATATGAAAATACAGTAGTGTAGTTTAAAAATTGAATAGTGTGTAAGAAATACATTTTACCGGCAATGGAAAATAGGCAAATATTAAAAATTCAGTGACATATCCCAAATGTCTAAATAAAGAAATAAACAAACATCACTGTTCAGCCAATTGATGGAAGGATGCTCTGTGATTACCTTCAAGAGAACCATTCTCTCTAATATCCTGTGCAGTAATGAGTTCCGTGCATCACTTTTGCATAATCTGACCATTTTTTAGGTGCTGTATTTTGTGGGTCTGTCTGAACTCTTGATTGCCCGGCAGGTTTTATTAGACAGAATACCAAGTGGTTTCAGGTGATTTCTCAGCAACCATCCTGGGAATAAGTGGTCTTATCATTCCCAGAGAAACATCCACATTTACATGTTTGTCATAAAAATGTAAGAGCACCTTGCTTCCCATTCAGTTTGGAAACATGGTGCAAAGATGCACCTGTAGAGTTATATTCCTGATGCACAGGCAGTGAAACAGAAATCCTGTGGAAGGAACTGTGCTGGCTTTATGCCAGCTTGTGTTTATTTTTGTACTATTCTACTCCTTCAAGTCTGTATGTTTAATGACCTGTTCTGAATCGTAATACTTTATGATGTTCCCTGTTATCTTAGTGGTGGACTACAAAACTCTGTTTAACAGTTTATAAACTCTACTAGATACTTATTTAATTAGGAGCCAGTGCTGAAAGTTTCTAATAAATTTTTCAGAATCATTTCAGAAGCTGAGGAACCAAATTTCCAGCAACCTATGTTAGTTGTACAAAGTAGATTAAGTGAATAATGTCACAGCAATGTGCAGTGCCTGACCAGGATGGATTTAGCTGAAGTCAAGTCACAGTTCTGCCCTGACCCAGCCATACTGGCTTGATCCTGGTGTTTCCTACCTCTCATATAGTTTGGGCATCTCTGTGATGCCCTCTGAGTCATGTCTGCTGTTCTACCTTCTATATTAAAAACAAAGCTTACATTTCTTCATTGAAAGAGGAGTTTCAATGCTTACCTTGGTTTGTTCTCTACCATCTCTGTCCTGCGCATGGCCCTGTCTTCCTCATGCTTTGTGTTCCCCCTGTTGTTCCCTTAATACTCACTAATTCTTTGTGTTCCTCTCCTGATAGAATGAATTTTCGATGCAATTATTTTCACCAAAGTTTAGCTGTCTAAATAGCTAGACTTGTAATTTAAACTTCTAGACTTTACAAATTTTCTTCTCCCTTGATGAAACAGGCAGGCTTTCAAGCTCATGAAAGCTAGATGGGGGAAGTGTCAAAAACAGGCTTAGCAAAGAGATTGTTTTCCAGTCTGTTGCGGAGGTGCTCATTGACTTTCGAGCACACTGTTAAATGTACCAAAAAGGTGAAGACAGACTGAATTCTCACCATCTCTGAAGGGGCAGCTGCCCACCTCTTTCTTTCTGTTAAGAGTCCAAAACCCATCAATGAAAATTTGTATAAGCTTCTAGCACCAATGGGATGTCTAGTTGCTTGGTGGAACATCTGTACATGAGGAATTCCTGTACTGGTGCACCTCCAGAGTGTTTGGGATTTTTTTTTTTTTTTTCTTTCCTTGGGAAGCATGAACTATATGAGGGCACCCTTTGCTGTTAATTTACATTAAAAGAACATTCAGTATTCACAAGCCAAGTTTCCCAGATCAGTTTTCCTCTTTTAAATGGTCTGACTTTTGTGTGCCTGATCCTGCAGCTTTGACTTCACTTAAGCCATTAAGTGCCATATTAATAATAATGAAGCTTGGTTTTACTTATGCATTTATTCAGATCGTGCAAGGAATACATATCCTGATTTTGAGAAAGTTGCTTTTCAGGTTTCAAGAATTCTGACTGTCTCTTTAAGTATTTGGATACAAATAAATGGTGAGAAAATCATCTTTGCAGGCTTCAAACCATTCTAGGTCTACTCTGTTGCCTCCAGCCAGATGCTGTCTGATGTTACCTAGACAAACCAGGGCAAACCATTATCATGGGATTAAACACTAAATACCTGCAAGGAGCATTCTCTTTATCAGATAGCACTCTGTTAGCAGAGTTCATTCACTTTATTGCATATATAACTGTGGTGTCAAATAGACTGATTTACAACACCTGGTCTTTTACATAATCTTTGCTATTTGCTGTGCTTGTAATCTGCCAAATCATTTAGCCTTCCTGATAGCAGTAATGCTGTAAAACTTAGATAAACTTGCAGAAGAAATTAACTCGAAGGTACTGCTGAAATCTAGGGCCTGCACATTTGCTATAACTGCACTGTCTGGTTTGGTTTCCCCTACCTAATCTGTGATTGAATGTGGCTGTTGCGGAAATTGAAATTTTATGATAGCACTACAGTCAGAGGAGATAAGCATTTGTATGCTAGACTAGATTAATCTAAAAAGAAGTTTTAGGTGTGGCTAATGAAACCAATGTATGTGCTAACTGGGGTTCAAAGCATTTGTATATCTATACAGACTCTAGTCCAAAACTTTATGTGAAAAGTCTAATACATCTATATGCTAGTTCTCACTATCAGTGTGGCTTATTCCATCCAATGTTGGAGATATCTTTATGGAGCCTCAGTTTTTAGAGGATATTTTCTGAATGTTAATACAAACAGACCCCTTTAAAATGGTTTTGCTTAGCTGCACAAACTCCCCAAGTCCTGAAATTTTTGGTTGGAGTAACTAAGGCATCCCATGTGCATAAGGTTGAGCACTTACACTATCCAATTGAAAAAAATACCCTAAGCTGTGAGGTTTTTTTTTTCTCTGAAATGCTCATTTTTGGCTACTAAGGATGATTTGAACAGATAGATAATAGAGGTGCGTAGACATGCTTAAAATATGAAAACAGAAATTTGAAAAATGGGTTTCTATTTGGGTGAAATGCAAGCTAGCAAGCTAGTACATCCAAAGGAAAATACAACCATCTATATATAGCCAAATTCAGGAGCCCTTTGAGGCAGTAATGACAAGGTAGACAGTGTTAGAAAATATGGAGGCCATCAGATTGGAAGAAACAATGAAAAATAGAAGGAAATTGAAGAGCTGACTTTTCCAAGCAATCACTTCATAACTCCAGTGGTTGCCATTTACATCAATATTAACCTATGAGTATCACAGCTAACCATCAGGATTGGTCGAGTTAGAAGGGACCTCTAGAGACCTAGTCCAATCTAGCAGGATTTCCTAGGGTACATTATACAAGATTGCATTTGGATTGATTATGAAAATCTTCAGAGAAGGAGACTCCATACCTTCCCTGGGCAACCTGTTCCAGTGCTGTCTGCCACACGGTAAAGAAGGTTTTAATCATATTTAGATGGAACCTCCTGTGTTCCAGCTTATGCCCATTACCTGTTGTTCTGTCACTGGACACCACTGAAAAGAGTCCATCTCCTTCCTCCTTGCACCCAGCCTTTAGATATTTATCAACATTGAAAATGTCTTCTCTCAGTCTTCTCCAGGCTAAATAGTCCCAGCTCTCTCAACCTCTTCTCGTAAGAGAGATGCTTCAGTCCCCCAGTCATCTTCATAGACCTCCACTGGACTCTCTGCAGTAGTTCCCTGTCTCTCTTGAAGAGAAATGGAGAGCCCAGAGCTGTGCACAGTATTCCAGACAGAATAGAGGGGGAGTAGAACCTCCCTTGACCTACTGGTCATACTCAATGCACCCCAGGATACCATTGGCCTGCTTGGACACAAGGGCGCCTCATGGTTAACTTATTGTCCCACAGGACTCTAGGATCCTCCTCAGGGCTGCTTTCTAGCAGGTCTGCCCCTAACCTATATTGATGCATGGTGGTGTTCCTCCTCGGGTGCAGGACCCTACCTTTGCCTTTGCTGAACCTCATTATTTTCCTTTCTGACCAATACTCTAACCTGTCCAGATCATGCTGGATGGCAGCACAGGCCTCTTGTGTGTCAGTCACGCCTCCCAGTTTTGTATCATTAGCAAATCTGCTGAGGATACACTTGGATCTCCTCACCTAGGTCATTGATGTTAAGTAAGACTGGACCCAGTACTGACCCCTGGGTAGCACTGCTGGCTGCAGGCTTCCAGCTCAACCCTGCACCATTTGTCATGACTCTCTGAGCTTTGTCACTCAACCAGCTCTCAATCCCTCACTTTCCACTCATCTAACACATACTTCATGGGTTTCCTAATGAGGATGTTATGGGAGATGGTGTCAAAGCCTTGTTGAGTCAAAGTAGATGACATTGACTGCTCTCCCCTCATCTAGCCAGCCAGTTACAATGTTGTAGAAGGCTATTAGATTGGGCAATAACTCCCAATAATTTTATTTTATTCCACTTGTTTGGAGATGACATCCAGGACAATTAGTTCCAACATCTCTCCAGGGACATAGGTGAGACTAACCAGTCTGTAGTTTTGTGAGTCCTTCTTCTTGCACTTTTAAATTACTGGAGTGACAATGGCCTTTCTCCAGACCTCAGGCACCTCTCCTGTTCTCCATGACCTTTCAAAGATGATGGAGAGTGGTAGAG
The DNA here is from genome assembly GCA_025447755.1 of Corythornis vintsioides. Classification (NCBI taxonomy): domain Eukaryota; kingdom Metazoa; phylum Chordata; class Aves; order Coraciiformes; family Alcedinidae; genus Corythornis; species Corythornis vintsioides. The sequence goes on from JAOEGS010001590.1 coordinate 68,143, forward strand.
CAATAACGTCTGTCAACTCTCTCAGCACTCGTGGGTGTATCCCACTGGGGCCCATGGATTTATGGATGCTTGGTTTCTCTAAGTGGTCTCTAACTTGGTCCTTCTCTACCAAAGGGAAGTCTTCACCATTCCAGACCTTTTCTTTTACCTTTGGGGCCCAGGGTTAATGAGAGCTGGTTTTAGCAGGGAATGCTTAAGCAACGTAGGCGTTCAATAACAACGTCTTCTCTGTGTCTTCTGTCACTAGGGCACCTACCTCATTTATCAGCAAACCCACATTTTCTCTAGTCTTCTTTCTACTGATACACTGAATTATATTGATACACTGTCCCTTTGTACTGAGGAAGTATTTGTGTCTCAGACATGATGACAAGTGACCTTGTCACAGTCAGTGTTCTGGTGATGGTTGGGACATACCGCCCACTGCTGGATTTGATGAAGTGTGTTCTGCATGGCACTGCTGGTGCAGGGGAAGAAGTCTTTGTACATGTTGCTGCTGATGCATGATGCTACTGGACAGCAAAACTGATAGTCTGCCTCTGTGAGATACAGTGGGTACTGCTAACCTTTCACATCAATAAACTGCTCTGAATATTTGTACTTAAGAATTTTCATCTCATTTGATTTGGGGAACATATTCTACCTGCCTGGCTTAGCCTTCCTAGGCTCCCACTGTCCTGCAAGGAAAACCAGATTCTTCTCAAAGCAAGAAACAGCTTGAGATGTTTCCTCATGCTACGGATGAACTCCTTCTGCTTAAAAGAGAGGGATCCTATGGAAATCAACCAGCTACAACGATACCTTAGGTTGGGTCCTATGAATAATGTTCTGTGCATTTAAGTCATTGCGTGTGTGAATTATTTAAATGTTGGAACTTTAGGCAGGTTGGTGCTAACAACAAAGGAGAGCTTTGGGTAAAACTCTTGAGTGCTATCTCAGACTGGAGAACAGCCTCCCTGGGGAAGCAATGGAAATGGTATAGTTTAAGACATTTAAAATTGGACAGGAGAAAATACATCTTAATGATCAATTCTATGCTGGTATTTAGATCAGATCTTGCCTTGTGTGAATATTAATAGGAAGTCTGTGTGTGAAGTAACTGCCATTATTCAGTGTGAATTACCATCTAACATTGGCTTGCAACCTTCCCCCACATCTGTACTCACACTTAAAGGACAACCTGGGTAATGTTTAGAACCATTCCCTTTTCTCCTGGTGCCTCAAGCATTGATTTTGTATTGCCTTGCTTAGATTATATTCCTTCAGTGCTTCCACCAGACAGACTCCATATAGCGCATAGAGATTTACAGGAAGCACGTGTAGTTTCTGGCAATAATAATAAAGTCTCCTGCTGTTTTCAAATCCCTGGGAAACTAAATCAAGTGTAGAGGTCTATTCAAAAAAATGCAGCATGTGTATAAGTCACTTTACCTGTGTGGGTCTGCCTTGTACCTGTTCATTCTATTAGGCTGCTAAATCTCTGAAGTCTGCCCTCAGTCTCCAGAGTGTGACTAAGACATTACACACCTCAAATGGAAAAGCTGATGAAACAGGGTAAAATAACCTGAGCATCTGCACTTTGTTCACCTTTTTTTCACTACATCTGTGCTGGTAGCCCTCATAGAAACCCATACAGCAAAATTTGTTCTGTGCTGGTGGCCCCTGTCAGACAAATCTAGGTCTAGGCTGAGTTATGAAGGTAAGAAGACTGGATTCAATTCCTGTGTGATGCTGTGATGCTTAATGGAGCTCTGTTTTCTTGGTCTGTTTCTGTAGGTACAGAGCCTGTCTTCTTGACCTGGTTGAAGCTCTGAGTCAAGTATCTACCCCAGGATGCCTCTGCAGAGAATCTTCTAACAGGAAAAAAATGCACATACCTTGTTGTGCGAGCCACAGGCCATTGTCATGGTACCAGACTCCTCACAGCTCCAGAAGCAGAACAGATGAGCTGGAGGAGAGCCGGCTCCTTGAGGAGATTTTCTTCATTTGACACACTTCATTGGTTTACAGCCTTTTTGTAGAATTTTTAGGATCTTTATATTGCTGGTTGGTATATGTTAAAGCACCATTTTTAAATTATTGGAGTGACAGCTGATTGTCAGCCCTCTCCTAAAACATAGCTAATTTTTATCCAGTTTCAGTTTGGATTTAATAATCATGGTGCAAGAATATTGTTGTGGTAAACCAGAAACTGTTCTCTCTTTTTTTTTTTTTTTCCTAAACCTTTCACGTTCTAAGTCATCATTCTAAAATAGATTTATTTTTTTTTTAATCTACAACATTTTCTAATAGATTGAAGTCACAGTTTTGCCAGCCTCATATCGGAAGTATATTTCATTATCGATTTTTAGCTCTAAAGCAGTTTGCAAGAACTGCCTAACATTCAAGAACCACCATGTTCAAAGTAGATTATTTTCTAATTAAACAAGTCTGTGTAAAACCTGGCATATTATAAAGGTACAAGCACTTTAGTACTTTTTCCTCTGATTTTATGAACTATTTTTTCCTTCAACATCCTGATACTTAACACACTGGGTTTTTAAGGTCTATATCAAAAGCTCAACTGTACAGTGTCTAATAACATTAATAGACGGTGTTGCAGGTTGATGTACTAGATGTCTGCTTGAAATATATTCCTCTTTAAATCAGTGCTATTTGACAGAGTTTATGTGCTGGGTAACCTAACCCTGAAATAGGAGAACACAGACACTATAGTGATCCAAAACCTATCTGATGTAGTTTTCAAGATGAAATATATAGTAGTGGTAGGATAAGAACAGTTTTACAACCTTTTCACTAACTTGCACTATTTTGATCCTGTATCCAGTCTCCACTGTAAATAAGACAAATCAGTAATTATTTCCACCAGCGGCTCGCAATGCACATTTCCCTGCTGGCTTTAATTATTCATGCTGTATCTATTTCAGTTTATTTAAATGCACTTCCATCTACTGCATGTACTTGGTTATTTAAAGAAATGTGCCGAATTGGTAAAAATGACTGCAGATTACAGGATTAATGGTCATTTTCTCCACAATGCAGTGTTCATATTTTATTGTAACAGTAGCCACCGGCACACGTTCCTGGAAATATGAGGCTAAAATACTCATTTTGCACAGTAAAATTGGAGCGAGGGAAAGGTAGAATAGAGGCACTGCGGGCAAATTCTAGGCCATTTGCTCCCAAACACCACTTGGTGAGCCAGCACAGCAGTTCTGACGGTCTCTTTAGGCAGCCCTGCTTATCTTAATGGGAGCAAGCTGATGTGCGGGTGCCTGGGGTGCGGCTCTGCCCATGCACTCGCTCCTGTGCAGCATAGGCCGCAGCACAAGGAGCTCGGCCTGAGGCCGGCAGCATGTCTCCGGTAAGGGCGTCAGCGCAGGGTGCTTAGCACGTGCCCCTGGCAGCATCGTGCCCTTACAACAAGACCTCAAGCTTCTCTGAGCTGCCTCATTCAGGTCCACTCTTAATCACCCGTTAGGTGACTCTGTTTTTTGCACATCCCTGCTGAATTATAAACAGATGCTTGGAGGAGTTTAGAGGAGAGCAGTGCTGCTGGACCAGAAAATGACTACTTTGGAAAGGCCCTGCTTGGTCTCTCCTGCTGTCAGTGAAGTATTGTGGCTGTTTCCGCTATGTCCGTCTGGTGTTGAATGTCCCTCTTGGCCTACTCCCTGAGCCTGCTGAAGGCACAAATTTCTGCTTAAAGCCCCAAAGATATATTTAGTTCCCTGACCCCTAGTATAGCAGGTAAGGAAATAGATTTTCTAATTGTGGCTGAGTTATCTGCTTCTTTAAGAGGGAAGGGAAAGGAGAGAAAAATGTACAAGGAGCAGCAGGAAAAGTGTGGAAAGCCGTAACATATATCTTAGGGTTTTGATTTGGTTTATTGTGTTATTTACTTTTCTGGGGTTTGTTGTTTATTTTTTTTTTATTAAGATCTGACATTTTTTGAGAAATAGTTCTCTGATTTCAGTCCAATTTCTTCTCTTTTCCAGTTTGACTGAAACTTTAATTGCCTTTCCTAATAAGTGCTAACTGACCTTTTGAAACAGAAAAAAATTACATATATATCTCTTGAAAGGTGCCTTTGTGTACCCAGTTGAGAACACTGTGTGGGAGCATTCTGTTCTTTGGTACTTTGTAGGTGCCAATATTCTACTGCTTTAGGATTCCTTGTGATCCATTCTGTCCATTAACAATTCTAATTCCAAGGGTGACTTTTGACTTGAATATGTATTTTGGTAGTAGCTCTTTTTTAAAAGGACATTATCAGGGTTATGGGCTCTACGCTCAGGGTGCTGTCCATCAGTCAGAGCTACATGAGAGGTGTACCTTTTATAAAGCAAAGATTAAGATGGTTGAAATGTCTGATGGGTGAAGACCTGCATGCTTTAACCATCTGTAAGATGTGGATGAAGAAACCAAAGCTATTAATTTGGTAGAGCCTGTGAAAAATAATTTTTATAATGCTGGCTCTTGCTCTAGTTATAAGCAGTACATTAGGAATAGTGTTTAGCAGTCAGGGCAAGTAAAGATATTTTGCCACAAGGCACTACAAAGTTGAAGTTATTAAAACATTTATAGCCTTAGAAAAAAAAATCAATGATTGTCAAATAGGAAAGGACAAAATCAGTAGTTGAGACTGGGAGGGGAATTGTTTTCCATCTGCTAATACAGTAGAGGAAATGCAAAAATTAAACTAGCAAAAGCAATCACTTGACAGTGTCCTTTTAAGTTTAAGCTCCTACATTAGGAAGTTGCCTCTGGGGAATTAGTCCAGCCATAGATTGTTTGTCCAGAGTGTTTGCAGTTAATACGTTTCAGCTACATACGCATGGGGCTGTGTTTTACATGAGGTTTTGTGGAGTAACATGACCTGCTAAGGCTCCCACCCACGCCTTTGTGTTCTGTTCTCCCCAAGTGGCTCATACACACACAATCCCCATGTGTTTGTGTAGTCATTGCCTTTGTGCACCTTGTGGACTTATAGCAGTCACACTCTTTCCTCTTCTAGGCTCTCCAGTCTCACTGTTTAATCCCATCCTGAGCGTATATTTATATATGTATGTGAAATCTTAATCTAATAAATTATCTGGGGGGTTCATTTGCTCTTTCAGACTTTTATTTGACTTCTGGTCTTTTTTGTCGAGTTCAGATGTTGATTCTTCCATTGATAATTGGTTCCACTTTGCACATCATCATGTCATACACATTGTGAGTTTCCAGTTTGCTAAGATAGACAAGAACTGCGTGTTTTAAGCCTCCTCTTTGTCTCTAGGACATGGGTTTTGCTTGGAGAAGGAGCAAGACTTTTTTTGGAGCATGAAGTGTGGGGAGCATGAATTTAAAAGAGAAGAGTAGACCCAGCACCATGCTTTGGTACAAAAAGGTGGAATTAAAAAGTAAAAAAGAAAGGATGGAGGTGAAGGCTAGAAAGGACAAGGATATACAGAAACTATAGGTTCAATTGAGCTGAGGCTGACTCTACAGACAAGTCATTAAAATAAAGTAAGTTGATGAAGGATAATTTTATTCTTATGTCCTGGAGTGACAAATGTTTTCAAGCACTGGTTCCCATAAGAGGCTTATGACTCCCCACTCATTTTTTAAATCATGTTCTTGCATTTGGGAAGCTATTGTCCAAAGGACACCTGGCAAATGACAAAAATAAGATAATGAGCTAATTTCAGCTGCTTTACTTTAGAGTAGCTAGATAGGGAGACCAGACCACAGAGAGAGGAATAGGGTAGAACCTGGGTGTAATTCGGACATGTCTGAATTAAATTGTTAGCAAGGAGTGGTGGTGTGGACTCAGATGACAGAAGAATGTGAATACTGGATATAGCAAGAATCTGAATAAGGGAGAAACAAGCAAATCAAAATCAGTAGTGATCCAATGAACTATGGAGGTTTGGTGTTGAGTAAGGAGATGAAAGAGCTTAGCTATGCTTGAGAGAGACTGAGCCTGAGATATCTAAAAGATATCCATTGGAAGTGCACATGAGCCCAGAGTTAAACTTAAAAGTTGCAGCAGAGATTTTCTGAAATACAACCTCCAAGTGGCGTTTGAGTTTGTACTATCTGAGGAGGAGAGAGCACAGCCTTGTTAGTTAGAAACCTCCTTTTTCACTGTTAGTAAATTTATGAAATTGTGTGCTAATTAGTGTATGATTTATAAATTTACATAACTACATACTACATAGGACAACACAGAATATTTAATGAGTTGTTTTAAAGCAGCAAAAGCAGAGAATTCTGCTCTGCCTGGGTGGCTTCCCTCTGGAAAATACCTCTCCTGATCCATAGCTGCCCCCTGCATCTCTTGAAGGCTTGTCTGCTCACAATGACAGTGAGTACTTTATAGCATTGTAGCTGTGAGAGAATAGGCTACCTTGAGCATCTTGGGTATGGCTGTATTAGAGCTTTTACTGTGATCCTTGTGGAGGGTGTTCAGAAGCACATTTCACCTAGAAACGATCAAGAAACCCAGCTTGGTCTGGTCAGTTTTCAAGGTTGACATCTCCCACAGCTGTTCAGAGGGGAGTCTACTGCATCCCAGCAAGATCCTTGGAAAAAGATGGGGACACAGGCAAACTGGATTTGATTCCCAGCTCTGGGGAAGCTACTTTGCCCCCTTCCGAAGATGCTTTGAGTTCTTGTGGTGAAGTGTATTTACAACCACATCTCAGACAGGCTGGAATATGTGTTCACAGTCCTGAAATCCAACTGTATCCTGGGCTGCTTCAAAAGAATATGGCCAACAGGTTGAGGGAGATGATTCTGCCTCTCTGCTGCACTCTGGTGAGACCCCCACCTTGTGGTGCTGGGTCCAGCTCTGGAATCTGCAATTTAGGAAGTATGTGGACCTATTGAAGCAGGTCCAGAGGAGAGCTATAAAGATGATCAGAGGACTGAAGCACCTCTGCTATGAAGACAGGCTGCGAGACCTGAGATTGTATAGTCTGGAGAAAGGAGTGCTCTGGGGAAGCAGTCTAGCATCTTTCCAACACCTAAAAGGGGCCTATAGGAAAGCTGGAGAGGAGCACTTTACAAGGGTCATGAAGTGACAGGACAAGGGGTAATAACTTTAAACTGTAAGAGGATAGATTCAGATTAGATGTAAGGAAGAAGTTCTCCATTGTGAGGGTGGTGAGACACTGGAACAGGTTTCTGAGAGAGGCTGTGGGTGCCCCATCTCTGCAAGTGTTCAAAGCCAGGCTAGATGGACTTTTGTGCAACCTAGTCTAGTGGACTTCAACCTGGCAGGGGGGGTTGGACTAAATGATCTGTAAGATTCTTTGCGGCCCAAACTATTCTATGATTCTATTATGTCCTTAGTGCCTGCAGCTGAAGACACTGGTGTATCCACCAGCAATTTGTCTGTGAACTGTAAGCCATAAGAGCAGCAGCACATCAGTCAGTCATCTCCATCTAACATAAGCCAAAGCTCTCAGAATTTACACAGAATTACACAGAATTATTGATGAGGCTGGAATAGACCTCTGAGATGATTAAGTGCAGCCTAAGACCTGACACCACAACACTTAGCTAGACCATGTCACAAAGTGTAACATCCAATCTTTCTTAAACACCACTAGGGATGGTGACTCCACCACCGAACTGGGCAGGCCATTCCAGTGTCTAATAACCCTTTCTATAAGGAATTGCTTCCTCATATCTAAACTAAAACCTCCCTTGGTGCAGCTTCATGCCATGCCCTCTCTTTCTGTCACTGGTTGCCTGGGAGAAGAGTCCAGCCCCCACCTGCCTACAACCTCCTTTCAGGTAGTTGTAGAGAGTGATGAGATCTCCCCTGAGTCTCCTCTTCTTCAGGCTGAACAGCTCCAGCTTCCTAAGTCTCTTCTCTAAGACTTTCCCTCCAGTAATTTTCCAAGGGATTCCAAAGGGGGTTGGAACTAGATGATCTTTAAGGTCACTTCCAACCCTGAAAATTCTCTGATTCCATTAAATACCAAGCAGGAAAAAAAAAATTGAAAGATCCCAGGATTGAATTTGAGATGGAGCACAAACCTAGGGATGCGGCATCTCTTACATCAGCCTTTCATATTGAAAACAATATGAAAGACATGCGCTTGATGGGATGGGGGAGGACCAGACAGGAAAAATCCTCAGAAGGGAAAGAGTGAGCAAAGCACGAAGTATGATAGCAGCGAAAACAGACAGAAGACTTAAGAGCTGCAGGTGAGGAGGTGATGATATCTCCAAATTGCAGAGGAAATGGTTCCTTGTCACGAGGGTGTGGTGTCCCTCTATTTGCACTAGTGCCTTCAGCACAGGGATCTCATTACCAGGGAGTTTACTGGCAGATTGAAGGGATTTCAGCGAGGAGTAATAAAAATGATCAGGGACTGCTAGAATTGATATAATGGGGAAACAAGATGAGAAGAGTCAGATATTTATAGCTTGGGTGAGAGAGACAATTAAAAGGTGGGGTGGGAAGTGGACTGGGTGACCTGTCTTTTTCTAATAAATTCTTGTCATCTACTATACAGAGGACTTGAATTTACCAAGGCTGTCAATCTGACTCTTTAACAGCCCTAACTTCCCATGTTGAAAAGCTCAGGTGGGTGTACTCGGCCTGTGTTGACACTGTCAGAATGTCACTGGTACTGTACTTTGTTTAAAAAAATAGTCATCAGCCATGTTGTAGAAAAAAAAAAAAATTGACACACTGACAGTAAATGGGAAAAAACAGACCTTCATGAAAAAAAAAAATTGAAGACCTTGGTGAGAGCAAAGGTGGTTGGGAAGGGCTTTGAGGATGTTCAGCTGGTGATGCTGAGCCCTTCTTGCTGCCTGCACTGTACCATGTTGAATGGGAAGGTCTGTTCAGAGTCACCAAGTGTGTTCCTTTTCTGCATACTAGGTGCTAGTGGCACACAGCTGAGTAAAACCATTGCTCTCAGATGTGCACAGACTGTTGTCCTTAAGAGCTGCTGGGCTCCATGGATGGTTCTTGGGGCAAATGCTGCACCAGCTAAAACTACTGTCCTACTGATGGCTGCGGCCACATGTGGTGTTTCACTTCCTTCCTGCAGCCCCTGCACAGTGGGATCCAGCCCTTAAGAGAGGAGAGGTGGGCTCTCCCCATAATATAGTCCAACTCACTGCCTCACGCATGGGGACTCCTGCACCTGGATGGAGGTGGGTATTTGTACACAGGTTTGTTCATGTGGATAGTTCCCCTATAGTTTTCACAAACCTCCTGCATAGGTATTTTTTACACATATCTCACCAAACATGAGCAGCCATTGTTACCTGTTTTTTATGAGTTGGAGACCCCTGAGAAGAGGGAAGGTGGCTTGTCTGAGTAATTACACAGCAGCCTTACGGTGAGGGTTATTTAAAACCTCAACAGAGACCACAGCCGCTCTGCACACTCCCCAGCACTTCAGAGGAGAGAGCCCCGGGTTTGCTCTGGATTCGAGAGACCCCAGCAGAGCTGCAGACAGCTAATCTTCAGACAACTCAGTTCCTGGGTTTGCAGTTAAATTAACACATCACTACCCGCAGCAACGGGGCCACGCATGTTAGAGGCACTTTGGGGAAATATCAGAGCGACGTTTGTTGAGTCTGATGGCGGAGTAGCCGCGCTGCTTTAATGATACCTGTGTGCAAAGGCCACAGCTGCTTTCATCCATTTCACATTAGACTGACTTTCACAGAACAGACATAGCCTAGGGTGGTGGAAGGGAGAGAAAGGTGACCAAAAAAAAAAAGCCATCCATTTTTCACTACTTTTTCCATCCTTCTGAGCTGTGATACCGGGCCGTGGCTGAGCAACAGTAACCTTATCCAGCATACTGTTGATTTAAGCCTCTTGGATTTATATAACTTTGGAAATGGTAAACTATATTAATTTGCTGTGTTTTCAAGGGAAAGTTATTTATCGAGAGACATTTTTAACTCAAGTGCCAGGAGCCTTAAATCATTATAATAAATTCATGCTATTCAGGGTTTCTTACATTGTAATAAATTTGTTTTAAACATGAATGAGGAGATCCATGATTTCTTTAATATACTGTTATGTATTTCCTTTCAAAATGACACAGCTCACTATATCAAGTGGGAGAATAATAGTGAGAGATTTACAGTACTTAAGAATAACACTGCCTGGGAATGTGACACGTGAACCAACACTGGGCAGGGGACTGGCAGGAGCGAGGAGCCTACCACCACTCCTAGTAGCATGGCCAAGAGTTAAACGAGTGATAACAGGTCAAGATCAGGGACTGAAACTGATAGCTGCATGGAAAACTCCCTGCAGAGTGGGAATCACAACACAGCCTTATATTTGCCTCCATTTTACTGTGCAATGTACCACTGAAACACCCAAAAAGTGACATGGACCAACCTGGGAGGGTGGTTGCTGAATTGCTGCCTTGCTGGAGGACGTGAGCCAGAGGTTTGCTTCCTAGCCCAGGGCCACCCTCCCCTTCCTGACCTTAGGGACCCACCCCAACCTCTTCCCACAGACCTCATCCACCCTGGCTGTGATGATGTGTGGCTAGCAGATCCCTCAGCACCACTCAGTGCCACTGAAGTGCAGTCAGGAGGCACCAGGTAAGCACTTAAATAAACTTCTGTCTTAATTTTGAATCCTTGACCTCTCTTTAAACCACTGCTGGCCCTACCATTCACTGTTACATCCATGGATGTCTGTGAACAGAAGATAAAATCCACAACTGGCTTTACATTAAAGTCTTCTGGCTTTACAGGAGTCCTCATGTGCAGGTGGAGGAGGAGCTGGGGACGGAAACAGCCTTGGTGACATGAGCGTGCACGTTCTGGGACAAATCTGCTTCAGTAGCAGGGTTGCAGTTTTCTTGGGAAGTGGAGCCCCTGCATTGTGTGTAAACACATCTGCTGAATGCTTGTGTACCAGCCTGCTTCATCCTGTCACAGAGTTCTGCAGGAACAGGATCACATGTTTGTGGTGGTCTTGGGATTAGGATTGAGTGGGACAAAGCATCAGAATGCCCAAATAGCAAAGGCCAGTTGGTTTCCTGATTCCTAGTGAGAACAATTCACACCCTGAGCCTTCCCAGTCCCCAGAGCACAGCCCTGCTGTGGAAAAATGAGGAGTTGTGCAGAGCCATCCTGCCCTGATGTGAAAATATACTCCTCAGGACATAAGACCATTTCCCATGCTCTGAAGAGTTAATGGGTCTTTGGTGGATGTGGCTGCAGCAGGGGGTAATTGAATGCTGCTCCTTCTCTGGGAGGTGGGGCAATTGCTGCTGCCTCTCACCTGGCTGCAGGTGAGATGTAAGACACCTGAGGACTTCAGATGCCCAGGGATGGGGCTGGCAGTGCACAGAGGATGGCCATGGGCTGCCTGCACCAGGAGGCTAGATGGCTCAGAAGAGGGGAGGAGTAGATGGGAGAGGCCCCCTCGTGCTCACAGAAGTGATGGCAGGACCTCATCTGTCAGCGTAGAAAAATGTCTGGCCAATAAACTTGCCAAACGTCCCTAATAAAGGGCTGGATGTGTTATCATGTAGAATGGTTTTATAGGGGACGGCCATAAAACGTGCACATTGCCCTTTAAAATGCCAGGACGAGGATTGATTCCAGCAGGGCGGAGGGAGAGGAGGAGGGGGAATGAGGCTAATTGGAAAAGGGGGATAAATCCAGGGGCTCATTTCTCTGGTGTGGGTCCCCAGGGTGTCAGGGAGCAGTAACAAAGCAGGAGTCACTGCCTTGCAAACTAAGCCTGGACATGGATTTCTCAGCTCTGTCCCCTCTACCCTGTGAAATGCTGGGTGTCCTTTCTGGTATCTGTTTCTGCTGCTGACCCAGTCCAGCCCTATTCTTGCTCCTGATACCCAGCCCATGGAAAAATGTGAAATACATCTGTCATTGCCTGCACAGCAGTCCATCACTAGCTTATCTCTCCCTTTCCTGCCTTTGTGAGTCCATCACTGCTGAGAGGTGCTCCACAGGGGCTGGGCAGCAGTTTTGGGTCCCCTGCTCCATGGACAAGGGACAGACCATCCTGGGAATTCAAGTGGCTATGCGTACTCTGAGCTCTGCTTGAATAAACAGGAGAGGGGGAGCTGGAGAAAGGTCCAATATGTGTTTAGTAGTGATCAATAAATATATTGTACTCCAGCTCACTTTTAATGCTGCAGAAAACAGGCAGTGATTTCACCTAATAAATGTGGACAGTCTTGCAGAGCTACAAGACCATCTATTCTGCCAGACAATTTCTACACAACAGGACAGCACGCGACCAAGCACCCGGTGTTATCTACAGCTGAGGCTCACTGGCTGCCATGGGCAGAGCAGCCTGCCTCTGATTTTTCATTTTCTTGTTTAATTTCCCTCAACAGAGCTACTGGGCAGCCAAACCCCCATGAGATCTGGTAGTGAGAGAAACAAACAAACAAACAAAAATATTTTTCTCCTCAACGTCACAGACAGCATTGTGGATTTGGCCACTGGGTGGGAGATGGACAGGTACTGGAAAACGGAAAAAGAAAGAACAGAGTCAGATTTTTGTTGGCAAGGTCTGATTAATAAAAAATGTTTTTCTGTGTGGATTTGTTGATAGATGCCAGATTTCCATTGTTTACATACTTTGTGCTGCTGCATTTTAAACCTGCAGTGGTCCTGGAAATCCCTGTTTGTGGTGGTGGTGGCACTGGTGGAAGGGGTGTTGCAGGCAGTGCCTGGGTTGCAGTTGGTCCCTTGGCTCTGAAAGTGGTCTTTGGCCACCCTTGGTGACGAGATACAGGCATAGCTGGGATGCCTGTTCACTTCCAGGCATACAAAAATAACACCTTTCCCAACAAAGTTAGAGTTGAATCAATGTATTACGATGGACCCATGTCAACCAGCGTGACTAAAGGATGTGGCATGTTGTGAAGCTGGGTGAGAGACTTACTCTGTTTTCTGTTTAACTCATTCTTACGGAAAGCAGAGAGATGATGTGAAAAGTCCCTGACTTTCTCACAGGGTGGTCCCGCTTCACACAAAAGCAGTAACTTGTTTTATTCAACTGAGGAGCTTCAAGACTGACAGAGATTTTGAGTTCTTCAAACTGAGTGGTGCACAGGTGCCTGTTTTTTGGTCTTGTTACATCGTTGTGAAGTTCAGAGCAACATGCAGACTCCATTTGCTTCTTGGCTACCTTTTGGATCAGGATCATCTCTGCTATACCCACCACAGAGAAATTTTCATTGAACATGGTTCTAGTTCCAGATTTGTAATTAAACTTAAGGGCTGGTAAATTTTGCTATGAACATTTTTCTGTCTCTTCCTAAACATTTAGTCAATTCAACTAGTACTTGGTGTTTTGCATATGCTATTGTATGTGATATTGCCAATCACAAGTATGAAAATAATGTGTGATGTAGAAAAATACTCATACATTTGAGGTCTTGTTTTTGCTGTTATGATCACACTTAGCTTTTTTCAGTGCTTGTTAGAGCTGCAAACTTATGGGGCAGGTGGAATTACCATCCTATCACTTCACTCCAAGTGCTGTGACCTTTCCACTTCATCATCAAGCTTATGATCAAACCATGAGCACAACTGTACTGCCCATAATTGCTTTCTGAATTACAGCATCTCCTCCAACATCCAGCAATAAGGAAAATGAAATCTTCAGGTAGGGTTTAGTATCTCACTTTGAAATAATTTCAACTTATGCTAAACATTAAGACATGTAGGGAGTTAAAAGAGAGCATCTGTCTGCGGGCTGTCCTGGCCCTAAACTGGGACATGATGGTACTTACATCACCATGACCACTGGTGCTCTGGAGCAAACATCAGGAATGGCACCGCATTTCTGTGATGACAAGCTTCAAGGCAGGTAAGACTGCACTGGGGATGGGATCTGTGGAAAAAAATAACTGACAAAAAACTATTTTGAGGGCTTTTTTGAGGCCGAGTGAAGCCATTTGCTGTGCTATGGCTACCAGCTGGTTGGGTGGGCTGCTGAGAGAGCCTGGGAGGATCCGGCACCCCCATGGTAAAATTAAATCATCTACTAATCTACAGAGGGGCATCACCTGCTGCTGATCAACCCCTCCCTCCATAAGCTATAAGAAGCCTCTGGGGGCTTTAGCTGAACAAACAGGAGTTGTGAGTGCCTCTGTGGGGGCTTTAGCTGCCTGCAGCACATATGGGAGGGCACTGAGCCTCTGTGAGTGTACAAGATAAGCTCAAACCCTCTAAGTGGTTAATGATGCTCATCTCAACTTCTCTATTTGCAAGCTATTGGTTGCTGTAGAGGTCCGGCTGTGGTTGCTACCAGACTGAAGGCTGCTGCTAGAAAAGCTGTGAGCACCCAGACAGAGGCCCTATGCAAACATGTCGGTGTTCAGGATGTGGAGCGTGCCAGAGCCTGGAACTGGCAATGGCAGGTGGTGGAGATGAAACCTGTGTCAAATGTGACTGGGGGAATAATCTGCTCAGTTAGGTTGCTGATCTGCTAGGCCAAGTGACTGAGCTAAAGGATGAAGTGAAAAGGTTGAGGAGTAACTATCAGGGAATGTGAGAGGGAAATTGACAGGGGATGGACCCACTGCCTGAGAGAAAAGGACCAGGATGATGCCTCACATAAACCAGAGGATCCCCTCCCTTCCTGTCACCAGGCAGTAGGAGGTGACCTTGGAGAAGGGGAAGAATGGAAACAGGTCTCTGCTGGGGGAAGCAGGCAAACACCCTCCCAGCCTCCCCCCTCCTCCCCAGTTACTCTTGCAGAACAAGTATGAGGCCCTGCAGGAGGAACAGGCTGCAGGAGAGGAGGATGGTTCACCTGCATCAGTAATGCCAGAAAGATCAAGACATCATAGACCTACAATCACAACTGGTTCCAAAAGGAAAAGCAGATGTGTCATTGTTGTGGGGGGGGACCTATCAATGTATATAAATATGTTAAAGTTCAGTGTAGGTAGGATGGAGCCAGGCTCTTCTCTATGTGATCCAAAGACAGTTCAAGAGGCAATGGGAGTAAGTTGGAGCACAAGAGGTTTAGCGTAAACACAAGGAAAAACTTTTCATAGTGAGGGTGACAGAGCTCTGGAACGGGCTGCCCAGGGGGGTTGTGGAGTCTTCTTCTCTGGAGACATTCAAGACCTGCCTTGATGTTTTCCTGTGTGACTTGGTCTAGGGGATCCTGCTCTGGCAGGGGGTTTGGACTAGATGATCTTTCAAAATCCTTTCCAATCCCTAACATTCTGTGATTCTGTGACAGATGCTAAAGGGATCAGGAACACAAGCTGTGTTCTCCTCTATCCCTTCAGTGGCAACTGTGAATGAGGAAATCAACAGGAAAAGACAACAGGTCAACTCATGGCTCCAGGACTGGTGTTACCGGCAGGGCTTTGGGTTTTTTGATCATGGGCTGCTATACGAGACACCTGGCCTGCTGGTGGCAGGAGGGATGCACTTGTTTCAGAGGGGGAAAAAGATTTTGGGGCAGGAGTTAGCAGGGCTCATTGACAGGGCTTTAAACTAGATATGAAGGGGGAAAGGGAGATAACTGTGCCTATTGGCCTTTTAGATAATCAGAGGGTCTACCCCCCTTCAAGGCTGAAAACTTTATACTCAACTCCATCCCTGAAGTGTTTCTACTCCAACGCACATAGCATGGGGAATAAACAGGAGAAGTTAGATATCCATGTGCGGTCATAGGGTTATGACCTGGTGGCAATTACAGAGACATGGTGGGACAGCTCACATGACTGGAATGTGGTCATGGATAGCTATGTCCTTTTCAGGAAAGACAGGTCATCAAGGCGAGATGGTGGAGTTGCTCTTTATGTGAGGGAGCAACTGGAATGTCTTCAGTTCTGTCCAGGAGTGGATGAGGGACAAGTTGAGAGCTTGTGGGTGCAAATTAAAGGACAGGCTAGCATGGGGGATACAGTTGTGGGTTTCTATTACAGGCCACCTGATCAAGAAGTTGATGAGGCCTTCTATAGGCAGCTAACACTAGCCTCGCAATCACAGACCGTGGTTCTCATGGGGGATTTTAACTATCCAGAATTTGCTGGAACGGCTATTCAGCCAGACAGTCACAGTCCAGGAGGTTCCTCCAGTGCATTGATGATAACTTCTTGATGCAAATGGTGGAGGAGCCAACCAGGAGGGGAGCAGTGTTGGATCTTATCCTCACCAACAAGGAGGATCTGGTTGAAGCAGTGAAGGCTGAGGACAGCCTTGGCCTTAGTGATCATGAGATGGTGGAGTTCAAGATCTTATCTGGCAGGAACAGGATATCAAGCAGGACTACAACCCTGGATTTCAGGAGGGCCAACTTTGGCCTTTTCAAGCAAATGCTGGGTGAAATCTCATGGGACAGGGTACTAGAGGGCAGAGTGGCCCAGGATAGTTGGTTAACATTTAAGGACCTCTTCTTCCAAGCACAAGATCAGTGCATCCCAGTAAACGGGAAATCAAGAAAGGGAGCCAGGAGACCTGCATGGTTAAGTAAGGAACTGCTAAGCAAACTTAAGTGGAAGAAGAGAGTCTACAGATCTTGGAGGGAGGGGCTGGGAGGAGTATAGGAGCATTGTCAGAGAATGTAGGGAGGTAACTAGGAAGGCCAAGGCCTTGTTGGAAATCAAAATGGCAATGAAGTTTAAGGATAACAAAAAGGGCTTCTTCAAATATATTGCAGGAAAAGCTAAGGTTAGAGGCAGTGTAGGCCCTCTGCTCAATGAGGCGAGTGCCCTGGTGACAGAGAACACAAAGAAGGCAGAGTTACTGAATGCATTCTTTGTCTATACTGCTGGAGAA
Source organism: Corythornis vintsioides (assembly GCA_025447755.1). Taxonomy (NCBI): domain Eukaryota; kingdom Metazoa; phylum Chordata; class Aves; order Coraciiformes; family Alcedinidae; genus Corythornis; species Corythornis vintsioides. The sequence continues at coordinate 84,919 of JAOEGS010001590.1, forward strand.
TGTCCTCAGGAGCCCGACACCTGAGGCACCAGAGAATAGCATGAGAAAGGAGGCTTCCCTGGTTGATGAGGACTGGGTTAGATAACAGTTGAGTAAACTGGACATAGGTATATCCATGGGTCCTGATGTCATGAACCCACGGGTGCTGAGGGAGCTTGCATGGGTCATTGCCAGACCACTCTCCACCATCTTCATAAAGTCATGGCAAACAGGAGAGGTGCCTGAGGACTGGAGGAGGGAAAACATCACTCCAATCTTCAAAAGGGGTAAGAAGGAGGACCCAGGCAACTATAGACTGGTCAGCCTCACCTCCATCTCAGGAAAGGTAAAGGAGCAACTTATCCTTGATGCTATCCTTAGGCATATCAAGGACAAAGGAGACATTAGGAGCAGTTAACATTGTTTTACCAAGGGGAGGTCATGTTTGAACAACCTGATATCCTTTTATGAGGACATAACCAGGTGGAGAGAGATTGGTAGAGCAGTGGATCTGGTTTATCTTGACTTCAGTAAGAAATTTGACACTGTCGCCCACAGCATCCTTCTGGCTAAATGGAGGCAGTGTGGTCTGGATGATCAGGTAGTGAGGTGGATGGGGAACTGGTTGAAAGAAAGAAGCCAGAGAGTTATAGTCAATCTGATGTAGTCTACTTGGAGGCCTGTAACTAGTGGGGTCCCACAGGGGTCAGTGCTGGGAACTGTTCTGTTCAATATATTCATCAATGACCTGGATGAGGGCACAGACTGCACTGTCAACAAGCTTGAAGATGAAACCAATCTGGGTGGAGTGGCTGACATACCAGAAGGCTGTGCTGCCATCCAGCAAGATTTTGACAGCCTGGAGGACTGGGCAGGAAGAAATTTAATGAAATTCAACAAGAGCAAGTGTAGAGTCTTGCACCTGGGAAAGAACAACCCCAGGTATCAGTATAGGTTGGGGAGTGACCTGTTGGAGGACAGCAAAGGGGAAAAGGACCTGGGGGTTGATGGGAGGCTGACCATGAGCCAGCAATGTGCTCTTGTGGCCAAGAGGGCCAATGCTATTCTGGGGTGTATTGAAAGGGGTGTGGCTAGTAGGTCAAGAGAGGTTCTCCTTCCCCTCTACTCTGCCCTGGTAAGGCTGCATCTGGATTATTGTGTCCAGTTCTGGGCCCCAGTTAAAGAAGGACAAAGAATTGCTTGAGAGAGTCCAGTGCAGAGCCACAAAGATGGAGTGGAACATCTCTCTTATGAGGAAAGTTTGAGGGAGCTGGGGCTCTTTAGTTTGAAGAAAAGGTGATTGAGGGGTGATCTTATCAATGTTTATAAACCTATAAAGGGCGAGTGCCAGGAAGATGGAGTCAGGCTCTTCTCAGTAATATCCCGATTACAGGACAATGGGTGGAAGCTGAGGCATAGGAAGTTTCATGTAGACATTAGGAGGATTTTTTTCACTGTGAGAGTGATGAAACACTGGAACAGGCTGCCCAGGGGGGTTGTGGAGTCTCCCTCTCTGGAGGCATTCAAAACCCGCCTGGATGTGTTCCTGTGTGATCTGGTCTAGGTGATCCTGCTCTGGCAGGGGGGTTGGACTAGATGATCTTTCAAGGTCCCTTCCAGCCCCTGACATTCTATGATTCTATGATTCTCTCCTGCCCGGTTGAGAAGGGGGAGTGAGAGAGCAGGCAGGTGGGCATCTGGCCAAGGTCAACCTACTACAACATAATTTAGTTAAACAGTCATAGAGCAGTCATCATAATAAGCTAGTCAGTTGTATTAGGAAGTGGCTATTCTAGAAGATGATCATGAATAAGAAGATAAGTATATATACTATATATAATAAATCAGCTACTTTGGAGAATGTGGAAGGGGAAGTTGTTTGAAGATAATGGAGACTGTTCTGGAAAATAAATTAAATCCTTACAGAAACTCAAAGTAAACTACATGATTCAAGGATATGTACTTACCATCAGTCTTTAGAAGGATAGACATATGAAAATTCATCAATCTCCTCTGAAAAGGTCACTGCTATAAGTAAAAGTTGTTTGTTGCTTATATATTAAAAACATCTTTTAATATTATGGGCTATGAATATGAACAGCTACATTACAAAAAGCATTTCCTATAGTTTTTTGTGTTTTGTTTTTTTTTTTTATTTCTGCTTTCTACTTTCTTTCCATTACTTTAAAAAAAAAAAATTAAAAAAAATCAGGTTTTAACCTCCAAATTACAAACCTTCATTTTCTGAGTCAGTTCTCTCTTCCATCTTTGCTTTATTATCTTTCCTCTAAAGTCTACAGTTTTAGTGGTAGTTGTTAGTTTACTACACTAATACCTCTTTATTGGAAAAATAACTGAACTGATAGTTTAAAGACATACTAATTCAGAAGGTTGTTCATACAAGTGCTTAACTCCCACTTAAATTAACTGAATTCACATCCTTAAAAACAAGTGCTTGCTTAAATTCCCTAAAGACAGACAGGCCTAAATACCTGCCTCAATATGCTTTCTAAGTTCATTATAAGGTCTTTTTTAAGTCCTCAGCTTAGAAAAAGATGTCACATAAATATGATTATTCAAATACAAACATAAATATTTTTTTTACTTAATATATTCTCTTCACCTACTAATATGCTTCACACTAAGAATTCTCATGTTAGTGATATCACAGAACACATTCTGAAATTGATGATTTGATCTGAAAGGTATTATTCACATAGTGTGACTCAAGATCTATTTAACAAAGACTGTCAGAATGCAACACTACAGTATTCCAAGTCAAATGAATAACAGTAAAGTACCTTATATTTCCATACAATGTTCTGGTTCTACACTATGAAGGTAGATCACCTTTATTTATTGAAACTGTGTGTTTTAAGCTGTTAGGACAGCTCTCTGCTATTCAGGAAAAAAAAAATGGTGCTATTTTAATGAAATATAACACATCACAAAGAACTAAATTGGGCTTTTTATTACAGTTTTTGGCTTTTAGCAGAACTACACTTTAACTGTTCTAAAAGCAGAAACAAGAATTGAACAAGAGTATTAATTTAGACTTAGATTTTACTACATTTAAAAAGAAAACAGCCAGTGTTCTAGGTCTTAAGTCAGTTGAGAAATTTTAAACTTCAGTGTAGTTGCACAAAGTAATGGATTTTACTATTTGAGATTTTCTGTATCTCGTTCCATCTCCATACCACCTACATGCCTGCATATTTTCTACCTTTTTCACACACAAAGCATTTGATGAGGTAAAACACTGACGGACTGGTATAACATGAGTAAATCTGTCCATCCATTAGTTTGATACAAATCTTCACAAGAATTTCACAAACCTTTTTGAAAAAGGTTAGAGTTTGATTTAAAATAGCCTATTTTCTCATATTTGGCAATTTTATTTATTTATTTTAATCAATGTATGATTTTATATCTACATTTGTCTCTAAAAACGTTAGAAAAAATGCCTCACAATGTGTTAGCTGAACCAAAAGAAGACAAGAGAAAAATAAAAATAATGAAATGCTGGCCATGTATATTTTGGAACATAAGCTGTCTATATTAGCTCATACTGCAAGTTTCACATAGACACAAGAACAGTAGGCAGTTATGGAATAACCCCTTCAGGAGAGGTCTCTTTCTAAATCGATTAATTTGACTTACACCCCAAATAAAAGTATTTTGATTCCTACAAAAACATTTGTTTGCCTACTTGTTCAGCTGGTGACTTGTTCAGCTGAAGTCCTACAATGGATTAATTCACAAGAGAAGTTGAAATTTACAAATCACCTTAAGCAAGAACTAAATGTCTTACTTAAAGCTCTATTTAATAATTCTTTATTTCTGTTTTCTCATAGTAATGCTAAAAAATAAAACAAACCAAAACAAACATGACAGCCATTCTCATTCTAAACAGCTTTATTAGTTTTGCTACCAAAAGCATTCTGAAATGCCTTTATTTTACAAGGAGCTTCCTATTTTTTGAGGGAGAAAAAGTTCCTTACATTCGAACTACTTTATTATTAAAAGAAAACCATGACAATTGTTTGTACTCTTGCATACTTTCTTATTATTACATCTGACATGGTCGCTCTTAGAAATTCAATCTACTAAAAGTCAGTTGCTAGGAGTCAGTTGCTGTGCAACCTAAAAGATATGTGGTGCTTTCAGGTTAAAAAGCATTAATAAATCTGTAGGCCTCCTTATAAATTTCTGACCAATTTGCTTAAAGATATTAAAATTGTTCTCAAATAACCACCACACATCTCCAGCTATTCTTTTTTAAAGGGTTATGCTAATAGATTTTAACAATTGCGCTGGGTTTTGGCTGGGACAGAATTAATTTTCTTCAGGGCAGCTTGTATGGTTTTGTGTTTTGCATTTGTGACCAAACCAGTGTTGATAATGCTACGTTTTCACTATTGTTGAAGAGTGCATATGCAGCATCAGGTCCTTTTCCATTTCTCATTATGCCCTATTGGCAAGTATGTAAGAATTCGGGAGGGGACACAGATGAGACAGCTGACCCCAACTGACCAAAGGGATAATCCATACCATATGATGTCATGCTCAGGAAGAGAAAGAAGGGGATAAATTTCAGAGTTATAGTATTTGTCATCCCAAAGAACCATTACACACCCTGCTTTCCTGGGAATGGCTAAAATCTGGCTTCAGGTGGGAGGTAGTGAATGAATTACTTATTTTGCTTTGATTGTACACACAAGCAAATATTTAATAATAAAGCAGAAAAAATGAAGTAGTGCATATTATCTTCACTGCATTGAACAAAAAACAAAAATTCCTCAAATTTGTCATTTAGGAGGACAACTCAATCATAAACACCAAGAAACCTCAAAGTTAATGTTTCAACAGCTAAAATATTTGCACATGGTCTGCAGAGGTACTTTATTTTACACTCGCAAAGAACAATATAACAAGTTCTATATTTTAGACCATAAATTATAACCTAAAAACACACTTTAAAAATGGCAGCATGATGCTTCATGTTTATTTTTATATCTACATATGCCCAATGGATTTTCATGTTGACTCTAAGATGTTTTTGCAAAACTGTGCTCTTTTGGTTTTGCTCATTATTTTCAATCACTGTGATTCTGCAGGTTGAATCTGATATCTACAAATACCTCTACAGGATCAGTGTTTTCAATAATATTTTAGCAAATACACTGGAGAAGGACTACAAAATGGCACATAATAGAAATTAACAATAGGGCTTTTCTCCTATAAATTGCTCCACAGCAGCATGATTAATTATATCTATAGGAAATAGGAAATCTGGTTTATGCCTTTTACTCTTTAAAAGTATTAGTATTACAATAGATGGAGGGTATGGATGCTTGCTGATTGGCCAGATGTCCATTGCCAAATGGAAAACATAACAACAACAAACAGGATGAACTAGAAATCTGTGTGCGATCTCAGGACCATGATCTTATTGCAATCATTGAGACATGGTGAGACACCTCTCATGACTGGAACACTGTCATGGATGGCTATGTCTTTTTAGGAAAGATAGGCTGGCAAGACGAGGTGGTGGAGTTGCTCTCTATGTGAGAGAGCAATTAGAATGTATAGAGCTCTGTCTGGGGGGCAGTGAAGAGCAGGTTAAAAGCTTGTGGGTAAAGATCAAAGGTGAGACAAATATGGCAGACATTGTAGTAGGTGTTTACTACAGGCCACCTGAT
>JAOEGS010001593.1:0-10433 GCA_025447755.1 Corythornis vintsioides
ACATCAGCCACCCTCACCGCAACTCTCCTGCTGTAACCTTTGCCTCAGCAAGTGAAAAGGCAGCTTCTCTCATCACCTCACCCATCAGCATCTTAGTCTGTTTAAAAAAAAAAAAAAAAAAAAAGAAAAAAAAAAAAGAGGCAGCAAATACAAGCACATCATTACTCCTTTTCCAGGATAAATAACTAACAGCATGAAGAGAAGAATGAGAAATTTATGAGAGGGGGAAGTCCTATATGTGTAGCTTACTCTCAAACTGTAAATCATTATTCCCAGGTGACTGTCAAAAAAGTAAATATTTTAGCTGTTTCACTAACCCAGTGTAGAACTCACAAAAACAGCAAAAGACTTTTCTGTCTTAATAATCAGAAAATTCTACTATAAAGGGGTTAAATAAAAACAGTAAATGGCCCATTAGGAAAACACTTCATATTGTACCAAATGCTATGAGACAAAGTTATTTTTCAACAGATGTGTGCAGCTTTGTGAAGCTGTGCTCTCCTTTTACTCCTTTTTTGCCCAATTTTTATACAGGTGAGCCCTTGTAGCTAAAAAACAGAGAAGCAAAAGCCTTTGTGTATTGTCTACAGCAGAGCAACAAAGCACTACTGCTAACCATGGATATTCTAACTAATATCTATAGATAATTGGATATGGATAATATCTATAGATATTTCTATATTCATGGATATCTTCAGCCAAGACAGTACAACTAAAACCTATCTAGTATGGTAGAATGGAAAAATCCATTATAGGCTCTACTGAATATCTTAAGATTTGTGATTCATGTTGCAAAGGAAGAAGCAGGACTCAGCATTTCTTCATAAAGGAACAAGTTCCATCTGGACAAAAGTTCTACATTCTGGTGTACCTAGTTACACAGGAAACTATTAGAGATCTGCAGTATCCTCTCAACCCTACCTAATAAAGTTAGAATAGGAATGCCCAACAGACAGTTTTTCAAGAAAAAAGAAGCCAGAGGAGAGCTCTGATTTACCTACCTCAATAATTTTCTTAAGGATCTGTCTGAATCGAAGTGTCAAAGCATCAGATTTTTTCTTCAAGAGGTTACGACCTGTTTGAGCACCTTTCAAACGAGCCTTCATGATGGTCTGAGCCCTGTTAAACAGAGGAATAAATAAAAATGTCATACATCACCTGAACAGATTAGTGTTGTAGGTCTGCCTAACCCATCCTTGGTAGTAACTGAACACTGAGCGTTATCACTACTGGAAAAAGATGTTGTTAACTTCAGACAGTGCAGTTACTTGGAAGAGTCGGAGCTGAAAAGTAGAATCAGTGAACAGAATTGTTCTGGTCTAACTCAAACCAGGACATTTAGGAAAAAAGCTTTCACAACATTTTCTGACGTGGACATGATTGAAATTAGGAAGCAACCATTAACACAGTATAATAGGGTGGCCACTTCAGGATATAACTTTATATTCCCATTCAAAATCCAAGGAAATGTATTATATTTATGTCCATCATCAATGCAAATTACAAGGTTCTTTATTACCTGCAAAGTGAAAGATCATGGAAAACTTACAAGTAATTTTTCAGGGCTTCCATAATAGGAAATAAGAGTTTTCATTTTTCTTTAATGACTTACAAGCACCAGAAATCAAAATACCCCAAAAGCCCCTGGCAATGTGACAGCAGTATTGCTTGCAAGTTCTTTTACTGTTGTGCCATCTTCTGAAAATAAGACAATGCAGCAAATTCTTCACATTATCATAACTGTTGATGCTGTATTTTGATTTTACAGAGCAACAAGATAGAGCAGTCGGATATTCTGACTTAAAGGGAGTCAGAAAGTACAATGATTCCATATCCTCATGTGCTGCATGGGAGATTTACAAACTATTCAAGGCTATCAGAAGTAGCACCAGTTTAAAAGGGCTGTAAACTAGCTGTAGCAGTGTATATATCCTTTGCTTCCAGCAGCACACTTACGGGTTTCTAGTATGCCATTAGGAAGTGAAAAAAATATCCATACCTTACTTCCCTCTCTGCTGTGGAGTACATTCCAATTTAAAGAAACTTGTTCTAAGTTAAACTAGAATAGCAGGAGCTGTACTACAAAAACCACAGGCTGTGCTAACTTAAGCTACCACTTTGTACATGCAGCCACTACACACCAAGGACAATGCTCAAGTCATCTCTATGTGAAAAGAAGCCTTGTGCACTTCCTCTCTGATCTTGGAAAAAGTAAGTATAATTAAGATTCTATCTATACAGTGAAATCCATTACTTTCTGTATCTACTGGCATGTGATAAGAATAGCTATTCTTTATATCTTTATTAAGATAATTAATTAATATCTACAAAATACTTGTAACTCTAAAGCAAAAATACTTTCTGGATGTTTACAATTTAAAAAGTCCCCACAAAGTCAAAGAGTAAAAAGCAGCTTTACTTTCACGACAGGCACATCTCTGTCACCACCTTGAACTAACTTGTTTGTTCTGTCCACCACCTGCCAGAGAGTGGCTAATCTTCTAGTTCAAGCAAGATTTCACAGGTTCTGAGTGCATGAAAGTTAGTCTTGTGTACTGTCAAGGAGACTGAGCAGCTTCTGTAATTGATGATACCCCATACAGACAAGGCTCCTACCAGCAAGCCCCTTCACAAAGATAAAAAACAGAACAGAAAAAGCAAACCTAAACCTTGTGAAATTCAGTTCTGTCAGTTAACAAAAATAACTGCTGCAGATGCAGGCCATCTTTATCACTCTAATTCCAAGCAAAACATTGGCCACATCACTGGTCGATTACCTCATTTCAAACAGGGCTTAGAAATATTAAGCCTTTGTACATCACCATCTTCTTGCCACAATGAAATGTCAGCTCACAAAACCAGTTACCTTCTAAAAGTTATTTAAGTGCCTCATTCTTGGAATGAGGAATAAACCAACTGAAAAGAGGATTATCAAAGAGCAGGAGTGAGGCCAGAGGACTTATATGCAATATATTATATGCAAGAAATTATTTCTGAACTAAGTTTCAAAACAGAACCATTTAATGAAATAATCTTTCCCTATAAACTGTTGCTTCATATGTTCTGAGCCTATACATGGAGGAACATTATTTTACATTTGAGGTTTTCTGTCCTGCAAGGCACCTTTTTTGTAAAGACTACATGCAGGCATCAACCCAATTTTATGCAGTAAGATTTGAAACAGCTTTCACCTTAGGGCAAAGCCTTTCTGTCCTTGGAGGGTTCTAAAGAGAAACTGAACAGCGTTTTTAACCAGCAATTTTATTAGTGGATCAGTTTCAACTGTTGGTGTTCCTTCCAATGTTGGCAGCTTACTAAGCCTTGTCAGGAGACATCTGATTTCATGACAAACAGTTTGCTGTCAGGATCTGGAAAATTACTTGGCTGTCCACTACAATTTACATATTTTACTTCCTCCTTCGTTTTTAACACTTTATGGCCAACCTCCTGTATAGCAGTGTCATCTATTAAAAGGTTAAGATAAACTATGGTTCCATTTGTGCATTTGTTTCTTATACGTATATTCTACAAATTGTTCTTTTAAAAACAGACGTCTGCATAACTAAATTATTTTAATTAGGCCTCTACACCCCCACGACTCTACACGCCCACCCCTAATCAGTGGAAGGTGCTTGCGTATTGATCCTGGACCCTGCGATGACCCCCCTGATGGCTGACAGGTAATTTTGAGCCCGAAAGAGAAGCTGTAACTGCGGCCTTCAACTCCTTATCTAAGCGTTTCCTAGCGAGCCCAGCGGGAGACCCTGCCTGTCGCAGCAGCAGCCGCACAAGAGACAGCTCCGCCAGGCACGGCCCCGGCCCCGGCCCCGGCCGCCGCCGCTCTCATCGGCTCTAACCCACCCCGCGGCCACTGCACCGGGACCCCGGCGGGGGACGGCTCGGGAGCCGCTGGCCCCTCAGCCGGCGTGGCGCCTCCTGAGGCCGCCCTCACGCCGCGCCCGGCCCGGCGGACACTCACATCCGCGAAGGGAAGATCTCGATGCGGTCCTTGCCCGACATGGTGGCGGCGGGGACGAGCGGGGCGCGGGGCCCACTCCGGCTCGACTGTCACCGCTGTCACCACCGCAACGCTCACGTGATGCGGCCCCGCTATCCCCGCCCCGCGAGGGCGGGAGCCCCCGGATGCCGGCGCGGCCCCTCCGCCGGTCGCCTGTGGTCACGTGCCCCTCCGGGGGCGGGAAGGAAGATCCGTCAGTGGCTTCTGGGTCTGTTTGTGTCACCCGGAGGTCTCCATCTTTGTCCCGCCCGCCTTGTTCTCGGCGCCCGGGCTCAGGAGGCGCTCTATCCAAGGACGGCCTCTCTGCCTCGGCGTTGAGACTCTATTGTGGGGGCGCGGCGCTGGCCTATCGCCGCGGAGCAGTGAGGAAGGCTGGGCTGGCGCCTGCGCAGTGGGGCGGCCGTGGCCAGGCGCACGCTGAAGCAGGCGCGGAAACAGCGAGGGACTCCGGGCCGCGAGCGCAGAGCGGGACCCCTCGGACGTTGCAAGGTAGTGGCTGCGCACCCCTCCCTCCCTCTATCCCTCCCTGCACCTCCCCCGCCGCGCCCCGGACTCCGGCCTCGCCCCACGGACCGGCCGTGGCCCCTCCCGGCCGGAACGCTGCCCGCGGTGCCGACAGGGGACTCGGCGTGGCCGGGCCTGGCCAGGTGGGGCGGGAGGGCCCGGCGCCGCAGCTGCGAGCGAGCTCCCCAGCCGGCGGGGCCGCACTCCCCGGCGGGCCGGCTGGCCTGCCCTGTGCCGGACATGGGCCCTCCCTGGCCCGGCATCGGCTCCTGGCTTCCCTGGGGACCGTTTCACTTCTCTGGTGCTGTCACTGTCGTTGGGCTTTGCCTGTGTCAGCCACGTTCCAGCGGCCGGGGGAGTCGCTGGTCAGCAGTGACTACATTTTCGCCAGTTCCCGCAGAGACGTGTGCACCCGTGGGGAGCTTAAACCTTTGCTGAGCTCTGACGTCTTGGGAAAGTGATTTCCAGCATTGATGTTGTGCGCACCGTTTTATTCCTGAGGGTCTCCCATGGAAGGCCAAGATACGAAGCTTGGGTCTGTGGGGAAAGGAGTAAAATGTGTGGAGAGTTGCATTTGTCCATTTTTGCTTGTTGGGGTTTCCTGCGTTGTGATACACCTTTAATATGCAGCTCATAAAAGTTGTGTAGGATCGACCTGAACTGCATTAAGTGGCCTAGAAAAGTGAACTGTAGAGTTTTTATTTTTAATCTTCGGCTTCTTTGTTCATCTTCAAATTATTTTAAGTTATATGAAGCCTTTAGAAGAGTGTTTCTATAACCTTTTACTAGTCTGTATTTCCCCTTTGTGAAGTTAAGAGCAGAAATAAGGGTGGACAGTCTTCTGAAATGCATTGTATATGTGTGTATGTAGCACTTGGCATTACCATCTTACTCTCCAAATTCTCATATGAGTAGAAAGCATTAGTGCAGATGTAAAGATCAAAGTAAAACTTCAAAATGGTGAATACAGCAAGTCTTCTGAAGGAATGATTCATTTGACTCAGCAGCTTAGGCTCCTGCTTCTGTAGGAAACTATTAATCTAGGCATAGACAAAGAATTGAACTAACCTGGTTTGCAGAGATGAGGGTATTCATCATCAGAAAAATGAAGCAGTTTAAACATTCCTTCATACCATCATGAAGTGTTAATTTTATGACTTCTTTTTAAATGTTTATATTTCAGGGGTTTTTTCCTCCTGACACTTTTCTGGTGTTTCATTTATGTCAGGTTCCTTCTATCTCTGTTCCTATTACTGCTTTTGCTTTCTTTGCTGACAGGTGTCCTCTGGAGCAGGTCTTGCAGGATTATTCCAAACATCTTGTGCTGAGTTTAGAAACTCATCTTTACTGTAGGATACACTACCTCTTATTTACTCAGCTTGTCACGTGCTGCCTTATGTGCATACATACACCTTTGTCAGCACTGGTGGTTTCTCATGGTCTCCTATTGTTAAAATCCAATTTCAAATTATACATGGCCTTGTGAATATCAATGAATACAAGCTGTGCAATGCCCTTTTTTCACCACTTGAAGTGTCTTGGTTATGGTGTGCTATGTATAGGTAGTATGACAGTTGAAGTGGATGACAGAGTCTTGTGTAACAAGCTTTATCTACTTTAATGCAAAGAATTAACATCTTAGCAAATGGTTGTGGTAATACTAAAGTACTAGTTAATTTATTAATTTCTATTAAAACCTGAATATGAGCTGCACAAACCTTATCCTAATTTGTAATGTTTTGTGCCAGTGCTCCTCTCATATCTTCACCAGTCCTTACTGAGGTGTTTTGGTTTTTTACCATGTTTATAGAAGACGGTGATGAAATGTGAAATAAACCCTTTGTTTCTTTCTGCTCAAATTCCAGAATGCCGGGACTAAGCTGTAGGTTCTACCAGCATAAATTCCCTGAGGTAGAAGATGTCGTGATGGTCAATGTCCGGTCCATCGCTGAAATGGGCGCCTACGTCAGCCTGCTGGAGTACAACAACATCGAGGGCATGATCCTTCTCAGCGAGCTGTCCAGGAGACGGATTCGGTCCATAAACAAACTCATCCGCATCGGCAGGAATGAGTGTGTTGTGGTCATAAGAGTCGACAAAGAGAAAGGTATTTGGGGATACTGTGGCCTATATGCAGATGGCATGAATAGAGAGAAATGCGAATAAGTTACGCGGCTTTGTTGGTTTTGCCAGGGGTCCCATTTTTAGGGCTCAAGCAAAACAGATCATCAGTTGTGCCATCTGAATATTATGATCATTCCTGTGTCCTTCAGCAATTGGGTCGGTCACATCAGTAAAGATTTGCTTAAGTGGGTCCCTCATCAGCTCAGTGTCTGGTCAACAAACCATAGTGAAGTAGAATTTTCTTTTGAGATCTGTGTAGATTTTCTAAGCCTTAACTGAGGAGAAGGTCCATCTGATGTAGAGATAAGAATCAAAGTGGTGAGCATTTAATGCTCACAGTCCATCCTGTTCATTACTAAGTCTTGAACCTTGGCTGTTAAAATAGATGACAAGTATGTAATTATTTTACCACATGAAATCTATAGGTTACAGGCTCAGATTGGACTTTGTCTTTTCCTGCCTTTTGATCATTTTTATCATTGAACGTTCTAGAGGGTTTAAAAAAAAAAGTTATTTTTTCCTCTATTTAGAACATGTTGGATTTTGCTAATACTGTTCCATGCAATCTTTAAAGTAAGAATACTTCCTCTTAGGAATTCCTTCTGTCTTGTATTAACAGAGAAACACATCTGGTATTCACACTATGGTCTTTCAATTAAAATTTTGGGGCAACCTGTAGTTTGAAAGAAGTAGGTGGAGGCTTTTCAAATTTACTAAGAGATGGTTCAAAAGAAATTGTTTCCACAGACATTTCTGCTGGAAGGGGTCCATGGAGTCAAGAGTCAGAATTTGAGGCCAGTCCTACTTCATTAAGAAATCTGGGTGACTTAGTCTAGGTGATCCTGCTCTGGCAGTGGGGTTGGACTAGATCTTCTAGGTCCCTTCCAACCCCTAACATTCTATGATCTATGAACCCATTCAGAGTGAAGAAACTGGTGGAGTGCCAAACTTGAATTAAATTGAATTGACTGCTACAAAAATATGCATCAAATTTGCTGCTTTATGCTGTTATGTTTTTTTGTCAAAACTGTACAACATAAAAAATGGATTGCTGATGGCTGAATACTGTGAAAATTTCTAAGTTTGCAGAGAAAACATTAGGCTGGTATTTTTAAATAAATGTTGTAAAAAAGATTTGCTATTTTAAGTATTTACTGTTGACAGAATAATTTAATATCCTAATTTGGATCATAGTTTGCTCAAATTCATTAAAGTTTGGTTTTGTTATTTTCTGCATCATCATACAGAGGTAGTGTAAATAAGGGGCAAATCCTGAGCCAGAGCATATGTTCTGGACGTGCTCCTCCTGAAACAGTTAGACTTACTTTGCACAATGGCCTGACACTTTCAAAATATATTTTTCCTAATAGGTTATATTGATTTGTCAAAAAGAAGAGTTTCTCCAGAGGAGGCAATCAAATGTGAAGACAAATTCACAAAATCAAAGACTGTAAGTTGCCTTATTCAGGGTCTGGGCATTTCCAGCTTCTTTCCCCAGCAACCAAAATGCACAGAGCATGACAATATTGTTCTCATTTATTAGACTTACTCTGATTCTCTTTCACCTATGCAAATAGCCATTCTATGATTCTAAGTTCATCTGTTTTTGAGTCCTCTGGTAAGCTGCTTAATTGAGCAAGTAAGATGAAAATTTCTGATTTAAAGGGGTATTTTTAACCATCAGAAATCCAACAGCATATGCTGGCTTAGCATGCTGTGGACAACTCATTGAAAAGGCATATGGGTAGTTTAAGGCATTGAGTCCCATCCTTATTACTCTCTGGTCTTTATGCTTCCAAGTAGAAAGCTTACCATTAAGTGCTACTTTTTGGTTCTGAATTTTTGTCTGGTTTTGGTATTTGTTTGGTTTGGTTTGGTTTGTGGGTTTTTGTTTGGTTTGTTTTTCTTTTCCTTTTTTTTTTTTTTTTTTTTTGTTGTTGTTGTTGTTGTAACACTCCCTTTCTCTTCCAGGTTTACAGCATCCTTCGCCATGTTGCTGAAGTCTTGGAGTACACTAAAGATGAGCAGCTTGAGAGCCTGTTCCAGAGAACTGCCTGGGTGTTTGATGACAAGTACAAAAGACCAGGATATGGTGCTTATGATGCATTCAAGCATGCAGTCTCGTAAGGACATATTTCCTACTTGTAGGGACTTGGTTCAAGTTGCAGAGAAGTATTTCCTGGAATAGATAGACCATAATGTTCTTTTGTTTTGGTGGTTGGTTGTATTGGTGGTTGTATTCTTGGTGTGTGTGTTTGTTTTTTTCCAGGGTCAAGTATGTGGAAGGTACTAGTCAAGTAAACCTAGCAAATTTTGACATCCCTCTTCCAGTTGCTTTTTGTAGGTTTCTGCTTTCTTCAAGCTCGCAGTGCTCTTGAGAAAGAAGGCTCAGAAGTTGACTTGTGTTTGTTAATCTTTGAGTCTGCCACTGTGTGTGTCAGGGTGTAAAGCAGTAATTTAATTTGAAGTGGAGAAATAGTGAGACATTGATGAATAATATGTTCTAAGTACGAAAGAAGCACATGATTGCAAAGACTGGAGAGATTTCTGTTGTAACAGATGAGCCTGTGACATTTCTAACAGAAGAAGCAGCACTGATTTTGATCAGTCTTTGTCAGTATTTGCCTGTTCTTAGTCCCAAGCAGATGTTACCAGAAATACCTAGCTCTGTGTCTAAAGGTATTTCTAGTCTAGCTGACTGTCACTTTTCCCCTGCATAGGCAGAGTTTGTATATTTTTTAAATCTAACAAGCTGGCTTTCTACTTCTCTATGCTTCCAAATTTAAAGAACAGGAGTAGGATCATGACCTTAGAGATGGAATTATGAACAGCAAGATTAAAATTGGGATACAAAGGGAATGTGCACTGAGCTAGATTGACCTTCTTTTTTTAAGGAGCAAGATATTTTCACTTCCTTTCATAAATAACCTGTTTGGTTTCCCTCTAAAGATTCTATCATGAAATTGGCGATCCAAAACCAGATTTGTCACTAAACATTTCCAACATTTGTCTTTTATAGCACGTAAACCTATGAGTGATGAGCTTGAACACTAGATGGCAGTAATAACATTTTATACTCATGCTTCTTCAAGTCAGCAGAAGTTTGGCAGCATTTCAATTAGCTTAAAAACATATCTGTGGTTTTGGGGAAGAGACAATTTGTATCCTCATTTAGACTGAATATGTTCTGTTTCACAGAACAATAATTATTTTCTAATGATAGCAAATTTACTTTGCTATCATTACTGGTAATCAGCAAATCTGGGCACATTGCATCAGAAGGAATTCTAGATAAATCTGTAATTGATAAAGACTTAAACACTTGCATAATAGAAGAACAAAAAAGTATAGTTATGCTGGTTGGATAAGCTTCTCTTACTCTGAACACACATGACATTTGTTGCTCATCTGCTCTTCAGGTTGGAGCACAAATGCTTGAAGCTGTCTTAAAATGCATTTCTGTCAGCAATGCCTTGATTTCTGACAAGGGACTGCAACTTCAATTTGTTCCTATTGTACTCTTACATAAAGCTACAGTAGTTAAGCAGAAAAATGTGGATATTGCTAACTTCCTATGATTGCAGAAGTGCTTTCAGGAGACTTGTGTGACCTCTAAGACTTTGACTTGCTATTCCTTTCTTAGTATGGAGGGGTGTTTTGGGATTTTACACAGCGTGATATCTGTGGCAATTTTTTTTAAAGTATATTTACCCTGTACTCAGCACTGGTGAGGCCTCACCTTGAGTACTGTGTCCAGTTTTGGGCCCCTCATTACAGGAAGAATGTT
>JAOEGS010001594.1:0-31786 GCA_025447755.1 Corythornis vintsioides
GGGGTGCTCACCATCGCTCTGCCCGTCCCCGTCATCGTCTCCAACTTCAACTACTTCTACCACCGAGAGACTGACCATGAAGAGCAAGCCATCCTCAAAGACGAGCACAGCAGTCCTCAGGGTAGCGCGGCGGGGGGAGACGCCAAGAGGAGATCCAGCAGAAACTCTCTAAACAAATCTGTTGTGCACTTGGAAAACAGCGAGGGGCTGAGCAACGACACCAGCTCCCTAGAGAAAACCAATATCAAAGCAAGGAGTAACGTAGATCTCAGAAAATCCCTCTATGCTTTCTGTCTGGACACCAACAGGGAGACTGACCTGTAAAGAGGGGAGAGGTAGAGAGGTCAGGGATGCACAGAGCTCTGCTGGTATTGTAAATTTAATACTGAAATTATTATTTTGGTACCGATTCGTTTTTAAGTCAGGCTGTATTTTGTAAATTGATCACTGGCCCGAGTAGCCCTCCAGGAATACGTGTTTTTCTGTTCTTTTTCCATGACACAGAGGGTCACCTATTTTTAAAATCGACTAAGAATAAGCTACGCTCCACGATGCAGGAGCTGGTCAGTTGTGACAGTGCAAAATCTGTAGAAATTTATTTTAGCAAACGGTCGTAGGTTTTAAACGGGTCATTTGTAACCAGTTCAGTTGCTCCAGCTTTAGTATTAAAGAGTTGGGGGGTGTGTGTGGAGAGTGAATGAAGTGGGGGGAGAGCAGGGTCGGGGTCTTTTGTACTGTAGTTTCAAACTGAGATTATTCCGATATATTTTCTATCAGTACGACAGTATTTCTGTGTGAAAGGGGATTTCTTACTCCTGTGAACTACGACGTGTAACGCGCTAGGAACATTAGCAGATCAGCACTTTCAGAGTTTTCCACTTGTGCTCAGTACGGATCTGGTTAATCTAGTATGTGAAGTGAATTTGGTGCTTTTAACCCTAGAGCAGACTTCTGTTGTCATTGATACCTTCGTTTCTTGTGAGCCTTAAATGATGAAATAATGTAGATATCCGTCTTTATAAATAATTTTATTACTTCCCTTACAGTTTCCCAGTTTCTCCATGATTCAGTCTGTGCTTGCTGCCCTCACTGTTTGTGTACGTGCAGTTGGTTGGGTTTTTGGTAGTTTCACAGCTTCGTGCCCGTGCTGTAATTTTGAGGCCGCCAGAAAAAGCGCAGTCTGCTGCTGCTGCTTACAGCCCCAGTGCACAACAGATCAGACCCGGGAGCGAGTGGATAGAAGAGGAGAGTGGAACATGAGTGCAATATTTGACAACCCCCTGTTTTCCTAGCACGCCCCAGACTGCTCTGGTGTGTGTGTCACCTTGACGTGTCCATGCCGTCTGTGTACAGAGGGCACTGCTTTTCACTGCCCTGGACTGGAAATAAGGGACTTAGGAGTCTACCATGGCACGCCGAGCTGCAGCAACCACCGTGTGGCTTACATCGTGGACGGAAAACACCCCTCAGCAGAATACATCCCTGTTTCATTTGCAAACACCTCCTCAGTGCTGTGGATCTTACAGGCAGGCCGCGGCTGCTCGCCCGGCGGCACGCTGTCTGCACCCCGCCTACAGCCCCCTGCCCTTTGCTGAGTTACGGGCTTTTCTTGCGAAGGACGCCTCCGTTTTCCCCTCGGGCGCCTGTGCCCGCGGCTGCAGGATGCCTCGTGCCTGCAGGGTGGCACGGCCAGCCGAGCAGAAAGAAGCCTCGCCTGTCGGCGCTCAAGGTTTGTTCCTTACAGGTTTTCTTAAGCACTACATCAGAATCCTGGTTTCTAGAAGTACCTCGGGTACGTGTACTGAGATAATATGTCATTCTACCTTACAGAAGCACCTCAGGTACGTGTACTGTATGCCAGCTTTGCAGGGCAGCACCTTGGTGCTGCCTTGCCCAGATGCAAGTTGTGCTTGCCTGTCCCTATAGTGGCCAAATCCATGATGTTTCTCCTTCCTGCTCAGTAAAAGAGGCACGAGAGGTGTCAGGCAAGCGCTGTGTTGGGACAGAGAGCTGTCACACAGAGCTCAGCCCTAAACCCCCGGGGGAGGGGGAAGGATGCTGAATGTGGCAACAGAGAACAGGATCTTTCCTGATGAAAGAAAAAAAATGAACAAGGGGGTGGTGTAATTGCCTGTTGTGTATGTTGAGATCTAGATCGTTGATGGGCTTACAGTGAAGCTTTCTTCTCAGGCAGTGCTTTGATTTGTTAAATCCCTCTGAACAAGCACCAAACAGTTTGGTGAGTCTTTCAGGATCTAATTTTGACTTTGTCTTCCCCTCCTCAACTTCCCTGCTGCCTTTGTCCTCTGTAGTGTGCTCTCCCAAGAGCATATTGTGCTGAGTTAGCCTGTCAGTTCCCAGAGCAGGGGGATATGTACATGCAGTGCTGTGTTTAGCCAGTGGCACCCTGCTCGTGGCAGGGCTTTGGGGTAGGATTTGAATTGCCTAACTACTGCAGTGAGGGGAGTAATGCTGGTGTGAAAGAGGTGTAGGTGAAGGCAGATCAGAAGTATGGGGAGTGGACTGAGCTGATCCTAGATGCCTGTTGATGGGAAGGGAATGCCATGTTTTCTTCCTTTTCAGTTCTCTTCCTTCCACTGTGTGCTTTTTCCTCACCCTGAACTGGTTCTGTCCTGGTGCAAGTGCATCTGCAAGCTCTGCCTTCTTTTCCAGGAGCTGCTGGAGCTCACTAATCTGGCAGGAAAGCCACTGCAGCAACAACAAGGCAGAGATACCACTTGGTCTTGCAGGGTGCTTTCAACTTCCCACTGGAATCCAGTCTGCAAAACCCAGTTCTGGATTCTAGCATCTGCACCCTGCTGTAACTGAGAGTAGATTTCCTAATCAGGATCAGGGTCTGTGAGAGCAAAACATCCTGCTAGCTGCACAGGGTTCTAGGCAAGCTCATCAAACCCTTTCTTGACTGTCGGTGTGAACATGATGCAATTTTCCATCATAACAGAACTTTCCAATAAAAAGCAAACCAATTATTCTCAAAATACGGTTGAAAATAGTTGTTTGGCTTGGCTCTCTGAACAGCTGTCAAGCACACTTCAGGCAGACTCAGCTTTGACACCTTCTTTACAAGGATGTATAATTTCTATTGGCTTATAAGGCAGTAAAGGATTTGCCTTCTAATGAGAGAGGGTTGCTGCCAGACACTGAGTAATAAACCAGAAACATGCTTAGATGTTTTAAAGCACTTAGCATGGGCTCAGCTTGAAGCATGTGCTTAAGTGAAGCATTCTTCAGGTATTTTAGATGTCCTGATCTTTGAGGTTGCTACTGAAAGATGAATGAAGTACATAGCCTGCTGAAATCTTGGAGCAAAAGGCTCACACTGGTCCACGGTGTAAATATTTAGATACATGCACAGTGTTTGAGCCTGAAAACAAGTGGTGCTGTAGGACACTGCAGCTGGGACACCAGAATCCTGCTACAGAAAGAGCAGCCCTTTTGATGTGGTCAGTTACTGAGCACCGGGGTTGTCTGCATAGAGTCACAGCTCTGGCATGGATACGAGTGTAATTGCACCTTCCAGCAGAGAGATCTTGCTCTTGCTGGAGTTGACATTGATATGCAGGAGCTTTGCTGAGTTCAGAGCTTCACTGAGGTTGTATTGTTGTACTGGTGGTATTGGTACTGGTGGCATTGGTCTGTATTGGTGCCTGGGATACAGAGGTCTCAGAACACGCTGATGCAAATTTCTGCTGCAAAAGAACAGGAGAGAACCAAACTCCTCTGAAAAAGCTCCTGTAAATGTGGAACAGGAAGAGTTTAGGCTGTGTGTGCCCATTCTAAGGCTCATTACAAGATGAAATCTGTCCAAAATGTTACTGATCTTATATTAGCTGATCTGGAATGAAAAGCAAGCTGGAGAAAACCTCTTTGCAATATCAAAAGCCACAAGATATCAGATCTTAATGAATAGCAAATCGTTTTAAATGTAAAAAAAAAATAATCCCCAAATCAATACTTTTTTTTGTAAACTCTTTTGACAAGGAGCTGCATCGTGGAAGATTTCTCACCCCATATATGCCCATATGCTGTAATTATTAATGGCTTGTCATTTCGTGCAGGACAATATGTACTGAAATGCATATTCCATTTTGGGGATGCTAAAGTGAATAATCTTTTGGGTCACCAGTAATGCAAGTTTAGCTTGCTTAGCCTGGCCCCAAGGGGAGCCTACATTCCCATTTTACTTTTCCATCATTCTAAAAAATGGTGAAACAGTAACTAGCAGTTACATAACACCATTCAACTCCTTTATCAACAATAGCACAATGGTCTGCTGCGTACAAACACGGTAAAGGTCCTGGAAGGGAAGACTGAGCCTTGCCAAGGGGAATAGGAACAGAAATGAGAGGGCTTGGCTGGACTGGGAAGGTGGAATGTGAGGTTTAAATAGAAAAGGCCTTTATCACCACAGTTCTGCACTTCTTGTTAAACCTCATTTAGTTGTTGAAATACATGAAATAGATCAAAAATCTCTGTTTTTGGTTGCATTTCAGTGGTGGTGTCCAGCACTTACAGAATTGTCAGGGGTGGAAGGGACCTTGAAGATCATCCAATTCCAACCAGTGTCTCACCTCCCTCATGGGGAAGAAATTCTGTAGTTATTTCCCCAGAAGCTCTCCATCCCAGGGTTCTCTTTACTCCCTCCAGAGTTAGGAGGGATTTTTGCCACGCTTAATTCTCTGAAGCAAGTTCAACTAGTTTTAAACCTCTTCCACTGCTTACACTCTCCTTCTTCCCTGTTTAATTGTAACTGGAAATACATGCAATCTTGGGGGGTGAAACTGAAAATTAGAATTAGTTAAGAGATTTAGCCTTACAGTATTTTTCTCTCCTGTTGAAAATAGTTTGACAATCTGAGGGGGTGTAATTGAAGGAAGGCTTTCTTGTGGATTTGCAGAGTGACTTTTATGAGCTCCTTAGTTCAGACAACATAATTTTCAAAGCAATGCTGCATAAGAGGCTTATTTAAGAGAGGTTAATGTGTAAATACATGTTGTTGTTATTATTTTAATATGATGCCATTAATTCCTGGAATGTTTTAATTAGGAAATGCAATGTTTAGCATGCTAAGAAATTCTTACCATGTCAATTCTTCTCATGCAAGAGAAATGCTGCAATGAAGTGGTCATTCTGGAGGGTGACAAAGATTGTTCTGGGAAGGAATAATTAGAGCTGTGCTTTGAAGGAGACAGTGTTCTCCAGGTGAATCAGAAGCAAGGGAAGAGAGGAGTCCATAGCTGGGATATCAGGGATATCGGGGCATTTGCCTAAGAAAGGGGACTGTGGCTCCCAGAGCTGTCTGATTTTGGCTACTGGGCAGAATACCTTCACAGTATATCTCAGGGTCACCTTTCCAAAGTGTGCCCAGTGCAGCTTCAAAATTAAATTTGCACTGGTGCTTGCTAGTGGGAAATGGGTTAGGTTGTGTTCTTAATAAGGAAGCTGTCTCTTCCACTAAGGAGGAGATGGGAATTCTCACAGACATCCTGGCTGCATCTCTGTGAAAATGCAGGGTGCCCAGGACTGTTCCTGGCAGCGAGGCCAGCTGGCAGGCAGCACTCCCTGTGTCCTGCTCTTGGACTCTCCCTCCACACCAGGGTGGCTGGAGGCAGCTCCTGGCCTCTGCCAGTTCCCAGCTCCTGCCCAGCAGACACCTGGGAGGGAGCTCTGGTGCAGAGCAGAGCCTTTAGCAGTGTGGTTGGTGGTAACTGCCTGGGAACATCCCCTCAGACTGTTCTTGGAGCATCTGAAAGGCTGTTGGTACTTTCTTACCTTAAATAATAATTATGCTTAATTATTGTTTATATTTAATTACACGCAGAGGCACAAAACCAAAAATGAAGCAAACAACCCCCCTCCAAACAAAACAAGCCATACCACAAACAAAAACTAACAAACAAGCAAAAACCCACAGCAAGACCAGAACAAAACAAACGAAAGACAAAACCAAACCAAAGAACCCCAGCCACAACAGAGCCAACCACCAAAACAACACCACAAAGCAGGGGATGGACTTGGTCTAGGTGCCCCTGCTCAGGCAGGGGGGTTGGACTAGGTGATCTTCTAGCTCCCTTCCAACCCCTAACACTCTGATTCTGTGATGGGGAGACTCCTAACTGCAGGCAGGGAAATTAAGGCAGGATGAGACCTGCAGTGAATTATACCTCCTTTCTAGACAGAGATGGCCAGGTAAATGGTCAGCAGATGTACCCGCCATGGACCAGGCCCTCCTGTGCTGGTCACAGACAAGACTTCTGAGTACCGAAGGCCTGTTTGATGGTGGCATATGTTGTGAACTGGAGGAATTTCTGCTGTGGAGGTGGTTTCCTCCAGCAGATGGCTTTGTGTGGGGGTGATGTCTTAGGTGACTATTAGAACTTGGGGTCTGGAATGGTGAGGTTCACCACCTGGAAAGTCAGGGCATCAGTTTTTAAGGTATGTTCCAACAACAAATAAGATTTAAAAATGTTTATCAGATTTAGGTATTACTCAATATTTAGATATGCACTTAAAATGGACATGTGAAAATCACATAGATTTGTAAGAAAGCAAAAGTACCATTTCAAGAGCCAGACACATCTTGAACAAAATCATCCTTGGAGCCAGGCAGGGATTTATTTCTGTTAATTTCCCCTAGAGAGAGAAGTTGTAAATCTGTTATTGCAGCATTGATGGACAACCAAATATGCATTTAAAATCTCTCGGGAGCACATCCTGCTCTCTGGTTACTCTGTAATTATGGGTTAGTCCTACTGAACTCAACTTCTGTTCCATTCCAGGAGTCCTGCTCCGACAGACTCGGGCTGCAGTCATACCCTGTGTTCCCCTTGGGTCGGGACAGGCTGAATGAAGTAGATGTCCCTCTTGCAGAGCTGGTGGAACATGCTGTGGGGAGAAGAGAGGCTGGAAGCAGTATAGCTCACTGCCTGAAGCCAGCTCTCAAAGCAGCAGCATGGCACAACAGGTGATGCTGGGAAGGTGTGTGAAGGTTTGGGGTAACAACCCCAGAGAGGAGTCAGGCCTGAGTGAGTGTCACCACCATCCACTTCTCATCCCTGAATCTCACTGTTCCCTTGTCTGCCTCTCCAGTTCCATTGCCATGGGTGTAAAATCACCCTCTAACATTTCCTCCTGTTATTTGCATGGGGCTCAGAGGCAATGCACATACTTTGAATTTGCTTTCCTTTTTAGAAAGGGTTTGTATTTGGGCGTTTTTTTTTCTTTCCCTAATGTACATCTGATGTCAGGCTTTCCCAGATGAGAATGGTTAGACTGGCACTGACATTTTTAGAATTATGTGCGAATGGAAAAATATCCTGGGAGTGCTGCCAGTGGCTGATGCTGTGGAGCTGGAGTCTCTGTTGAATAGGAAACATAACCAGGTACCTTTACCCCTAAAAAAGAAGCCTTTCTCATGAAGTGTCTGTACTCAGGTGATGCTACACGTGCCTTCTCCAGTTAGAATTCCAGTGAATTCCAGCAGGCTGTGACTCATTCAGGTGATACTCGATTCCCCTTTCTGACCAGTGTTGATATGCAGCCAATTAGCATCTTTTCCCAAAGGGAGGAACAACTACAGCCAAAGATCCTGGCAAAAAAATGAATTTTCCAAGGTTTAACTGTGAGGAGCACGAGCAAAAGTAATTCAGACAGAGATCTCCTGCCTGCTCCATAGCCAGTGTGGTGGTGGTGCGACTGGGACGGAGCTGGTCTGCAGTGGACTGGGTCTGCAGCTGCAGCAGAGGGAGTGTGCAGCCCATGAAGGGGGCAGTGAGTGTCAGTAATCTCTATATAGTGTCAGTATCTCTACAGATGCTCTTTGCAGTGTGCTCAGTCTGCCTCATCAGAGCCCGTGTCTGCCAGCAGCCTGCAGCCTGAGCAGGGCCAGTGCTGCTGCCCTTCAGCCCAAGCAGCCCACCCCAAGTGCAGGGGGTGCACAGGGACTCAGCCAGTGCAGAAGGTGCTCTAAGGGTGCAGTACCAGTGCCTGCTGAGAACAGAGTGGCTTTGTCTATATCGAGGGCTTACAGCCACCTCCTGCTGAGAGCTGGCTCTGCTCAGTTTGGCTCTCAGGAGGAGCCTGGAGCCAGGAGCTGGTGCTTGTCACTGAGGAAAAACAGTCCTGGGTGAGTGACAGGGCTCCCTGGGCCAGCTCCCCCTGTGGATGGCTCCCCACGCAGGGGTCTGTGGTGACCTTAGCAGGCAGTTTGGACACAGCTATTTTCCCACATCCTTGCCTGGTGGGATTGCTCTCCAGCTGCTGCAGGGAGCACCACAGAAATAGATTGTGTGTGTGGAACTGAACTGGGCACTAGCAATATTTCTAGCATTATACAGTGCAAAAAATGCAGCATTTCTGACAAGCTAAAAGTAAACAGGAGGAGCCCTGCATGTGAAATCTGATTAAGTTATTTTTCTGATGCTGTGAAGTCTGACCCATGGTGGCTGGATACTCAGCCTACCCTGCTCTATCAAAAAGAACACCTATTTGGAATAGAAAGAAATGCTGTAGGAGGACTGCAGAATGGGGGCAGAGACCCAAATATCCTGACCTTGAGGGCTTACAGGATCGAGAAAAATCTTCAGTAAAAGCCCCGTGCAGGATTGGATTTCCCCCTCCATTCTTTTACTGCAGCAAAATAAATGTACCAATCTGCTGCAGAACATATCAAGCATAATCTGCCTTTTTCTCCCCACCATTTGGAAATAGCTTGCTGGAATAGCCAAAGAGTGGCACGCAGGCAGTTCCTGAAATCATTTTGCATGAAGGGATTTCAAAAAGCTTCCCCAAAAGCTACCTACAAGTTATTAACTCACATTTGGGGACCATCTGCCTACTGACTTTTCAAAATAATGCTATAAGTACACAGGCTAAAAGCAAGAAATGTCTTGCAACAGCATATTTTCCAGGGGGAAAAAAATAGCCAAAAAAAAAGATAGCAAGAAAAGGCAGATCCCCAAATGGTTGAACCTTCCCTTTGGTTATACCCGTAGGTGAGACATCATGAGGAATTTGGGCACAGGAGTGTATCTGGGGCATTGCCACAACAAATGTGTGTTCTGAGAGTCACCTTGCAGTTTCCACTGCAGAAGTTTGAGCTATTTTGGGTACAATTTGTCTGGATGTAGGTATGTAATGTGACAGTGTATGTGACAGGGATGTTGCTCTTTAGACTTTACAATCGGGAATGTCTAGCAAATTTCTTGATGTAGAGAAAGACCAGGCATTGGAATTACTTTTTTTTTTATTAAGCTGTAAGGCTTCATCCACATGGGAACACCTGGAGAGTGTAAACTGAATGAAAAAAAAAAACTGAAGTACAGAGATTTGAATTGGAACAAAGTCCTCTGGGAATGACCACATAAGGTAGACCTGCCTCATGTGTAACTTAGTCCACTTCAGAATAGGAAGTAATTAATCTTTATTAAAGGGAGAATGACTGTGCAGGGACTAAAGAGAATAAACATGACTTTTCCCTAGGGAGATGTTCCCCATTTTGAGTAGTTGTCTGGGAAGTCAGGAAAGACTTCCAGTGACTGAAGTCACTGTAGAGCAGACACACCACCTCTATAATGTGCTGTACACAGGGCACCACTCAGCAAGGTGCTGAGCAATGTTTCTTTTAGATGCTGAACAACTTTTTTCTCCTGTGGGTGTTGGAGGCAGTTGACATCACCCACGTTAAGTACAGGTGGCAGTGAGAATGACCTGCTGCTCAGTATGCAGATATACCATAGTTCTCATTAATGGGTAATGAATGAAAGGCAGATTAATCCTGTCGAGTATGGGAAAAAAAATGTGCTGCTGGGGCCTGCTTGTGTTGATTCTGCAGCAGGCCAAGCCGGGCTGCTGAGGGTTTTACATGAAGAGGGATGACAGTGACTGATCTGTTGGGCACTGACCAGGTCAGTTGGGCACTCTGAGCACAGTAATGTTGTTTCTGAGCTGCTCAGGTGCTGTGGAGAAAGCAAAGGTGTGAGTTTGGCTGTGGGGGGTGGGCTGTCCAAAGGCGCCTTCGTCCTGTGCTCCGCTCGGCCTGGTGCGGCCTGCTTCTCTGCACAGCCGGGGAGGCTGGGAGCCAGGCTGCCTTCTCAGGCTGTCCTGCCAGCCTTCACAGCTCTGGGAGCCTCAGACACCACCTCCCACGGGCTCTGCCAGCACCTGCTGGAGTGAGGAGCTGGCAGACTCAACGCTGCCCTGCCAGCCCCAATTTGCCTTCGCAGGCGGGAGCTGCGGGACCAGGAACCTGCCCCGATACTCCACGATAGGATGGGAGCTGCTCTTGTGTCAGCAAACCCTGTGTTTGTCTGGTGTGAACGTGCCCCTCACCTCTGTCCCCGCTTCACAGGGGCAGTCTGGCAGAAGCAGGAGCAGAGGAAAAATGAGGTCTCACGGTGATAGCCTGTGTGTTGCAGAACACACCAGGGCCAATCTAATTCAACTGTAGGCATGGCAAGTAAAGAGCTGATCTGACTCTTACTATGGCACTCAGGGTGTGCAGTTAGGGGACTGACAGGGTCTGTCTTAAAAACAACAATTCCAGTCCTGATACAGTACGTGACTCTTGGTGCAGAGCCACTGACTTCAAGGGGGTCAGAACTGAGACCAATGTTCCAAAGAAGAGGATACTGATCTCCATCAATAACTGCATTAAATTGCCACAGCATCAGGTAATTCCTTGGCAAAATTTGTCAATTACTAATTCCAGGCGTAAAATTGCTGAATTATTCTTTTGATAAAACCCCTTAATAAGCAAGTCTGCTCTCCATCTGGTGGTGATCTTACTTAAAATACAGTGAGATTGGCAACTAATTAATTCATGGACAGAATAAATATAAAGTCTGCATCAATCAGTTGATTCTAATAAGTCCAAAAGTTACTTGTTTCTTGAAAAGCTGACTACCAGCCTTTCCTCTTAGAACAAAGAATGTGAGATGGAGAAACATCTCACATGCTTCTGGTATCTAAATATTGCTTAGTTATGTTTCCTTCCTATTTTTCAGATTCCTTTCCTGTTAATTCTTGTTCCAAATATAGCACTATACTTGTCTGGAAGCTGGTTCCACCTCATGTTCAAGGCAAAATTCTCGCACTTTAAAGATTCAGTTTTATCTCTAAGGCTTTAATCTTGCATCAATAACTTTAAGTGCTTAGCAGTAATGCACTGAGCGAGGAGCTACCATCCTTTGTTGTTTTCAGTGCCAAGTAATGTTTATATCCAATGTTGGGCCTCCATTTGCTGTGAAGGTGCAGTTACAGGGGATGCAGTGTACAGATGATAGATAGCACTTGGCCAGTGCTATCCAGAAAATGCACTGATTGTATGTATTTTAGTATCTGATTTATGTATTTTAGCATTCCATTTATTTTATGGAAGAGATTATAGTGGAAGGTTCTCCTGCAGCTTGCCCATGCTTCGTTTCAGGTCACTAATCACACCCTCCTCAGGCTCTTCCTTTGCTGTCCTCCAGCTGGAGGAATTGCCAGACTGGTGTGTTGAGCTCACATTGCTAGACTGAGGGTGGACTGAGGGAAACTTCTGCCCTTTGGATTCAGGGAAGAGCTGACATTTGAATGTGGCATGGATGTGCAAGCCTGCAGTCTTCCTTCCCTACCTTCCCTGCATCTTCTCATCACCCCAACTTCTGGGATGCAGTAGGACTTAAGTTCCTAACTCACGAACCCCATGTTGATTTAAACAGAGGCCCCTGGGAAACTGAGTCCACTGAGAAGTATAATTGCAGGATTATAGAGCAGCAGAATAACTGGGATTTTGATGTTCCACGTTTTGGATCATAGTAGCTATGCAAGCAATTAATAAGGATTTAAGATTCTAATTCCTCTTGTGACCTGGGCTTAATATGCAATAAATCAGTAAATTACCTGTTTCTCTTTGTTTTTAAGTGACCTGGAGCTCCTGTAGTAGTGCTGCTCTGCTGCAGTAGTGCTGCTCTCCTCTCCTCTCCTCTCCTGCAGTAGTGCTGTTCTCCCCATGGCTTTCCACAGCATTGCCCTTCCCAACACACCAGTGAGCCCCAGGACTGGGAGAGAAATTTCAGTGGGGAGGGTGTGAGTCATGAGATGGTGAGTGAAAGAAGCAGCAAGATAAAAATAACAGAGCACAGTATGAGGCAGAATATTAATCCCTTACCCTGTGTTATCCTAGCTGGAATTACATACACTACTGTGTCATACTGTAGATGCTCTCCTGCTCACTACAGATCCCCCCTCTACTCTGAGAGATTATGGCTTAGGACACCAGATTGCAGGCACTTCTAATGCTTAGGCCTTTAAGTTGGCTGAAAATTCTTAATCAAGAAGTTCCTGCAGTAGAAAATATATCACTGCAGAGTATCAAAATGCCACTTCTGCAACATGTGTGGGGTTTATCTTTTATATCAAAACATTAATTTCAGCAAAATGATCTCTCTTTAAAACCCCCTTTTCCAGCCTTCCTTTTTTATTCTTCAGCAGGAGAAAAGAAGTATAAAAACACCATGAGAAACTGACATGAAATTCAGCTTTGATTCATGCATCAGCAGAAAGAGTAGAATCAGTAAAATCAGCAGAGAAGCCAGGTATTTTGAAATGTGAATCCCTGCTTTTCTACTCAGATCTTCCATTCTGTCCTGGCTGAGCTTCATTCTGAGATCACTCAGCAACATCAGGAGCCCTTCTAGGGAGCTTTTTGTTTTCAGCTCAGCTAAATTGAAGTATTTGAGTAAAAAATCTAACCCAGTCACCCTGACATCTAAAATCCCTGGAGCAAGGCAGTGATCTTCAGAGCAATGTTTGGAGCTCAGGAGGCCTTTTATCAAGTTATTTTTCAGTTCAGCCATGAATCTGGGCATCACAAAGACAGCAGGAGCTTTGCCTTTCACTTCAAAGGGTGGCAGCTCTGGCACTGGGTGTCCTCTGCAGATTTCCACATCCACAGCTTTGGATAGAAGCTGTCTCTGTTACTCAGGAGTGGGAAGAAATGCTGATTTTCTCTCACACCGATTCCGTTCAAAAGCCATGTAAATGGATTTCCCTTGGCTTGTTGCTTTTGTTTTCCATGCAAGTCACCTTCAGGCTTTGTCAGGACTGTGGCAACATCTGTTCTAACTGGAGAACAAATGACTTGGGAAGCGGGGGTGGTTGGTGGTCCCCATGCTGCAGCATCACAATGCGAATGACCAGTCTGTGCAGGGCTCTCCCTCCTCTTCCCCTTCCAGGGCTGCCTGGTGGGGCAGCACGCTGCACCAAGGTGGCATTGAACTGTGGTGGATTTCAGGGCAGGGGAGTAAAGGGGTTTGGCTATGCCACCATGCTCCACATACTCCTTGCTGCCTTTCAGATCATCCTCCTAAGCTGAAACTACTTTGAAAAATGCTTGTTTGGTTGGTTTTTTCTCTTTGTTCTGTTTTGTTTTACAGAGGCTGCCTGGAAAGCTACTTGGGAATCTCTTTTCTGTTCTTTAAATACAATCCTTAAGAGATCTTCTGTTATTTTTCATATTTATATTTCCATCTATTTAACTCGCAGGTCGAGTCCTTTTCCAGCGCCTAAAGAAAAAAGAGCCACACTTATTTTTGAAGTGACACAAAAATAGAAGTCATTGTAGTCGTGGTTTGATGTCCTTGGCACACATTGTATTTACTATTCAATAGCCACTGTTTTTATTAGGATATTGTTTGAACATAACTTTAAGCCGAATAAAGTTGCAGGGCTAATCTCCTGGGAGAGGATATTTATGCTCCATATTTTCAGAGAGGGAGATTGGAAGTAGAAAAAGGCTTAAGTATTTAGGCCTCAGTTGCACTGAAATCTGTCCCTGCAGAGAGGGTGTGAGCAGTGGTGGGTTGCTTGGAGGGGCAGCTGGGCTCAGCCTGCTCTCCCTGGGCAGAAGCAGAGCTCGTGTGTTTACTGCAGGGGAGATGACCTATTTTTCTGGGGAGGAAAAAATCTACCCTTCACAATCTAATTTGCAGGAGCAGTGGGAGTGGAAACAATACTGGTTTTACTCTAGGATGTCTGGTTATGCTAACAAAGTGAGGAAGGTGTTTCCAGCAGGAAGAACACTGCAGGGTGTCACTCAGCATCAGTGACCATGAAAGGACAGTGGAATTCTGGTGCATTTTTCTCTTGGTTCCAGGCCATAATCCTGTACCCAGTGTGGGGCTAGTGGTCTGCTTCTGATGTCTGCCATGGCTGCTTGCATTACACAAGTCTGATTGCTTTCCTCCTGCAGATACTGACCCTTAGGAAGACACTGCTGCAGAGACTGAAACTCATTTATTCCTTCTTCTCAAGTCATCTTGGGTTAGAAGTTGCCAAAATCTTTTCTCCTGGATAAATAACTGTGATGTCCCCACCGAGTTGGAGTTCTTCATTCAGATGGTTGTGAATCTGTTCTGCTTGGAGGTTTCTCTCGTAGAGGAGTTGTTCAGCACCACGGGAGGAGTGTGCAGGGCTCCCATGGAAGTGTAAATGCTTTGAACTCCCTCTCAGGCACAAGAAGACTTTACTACTCAAGACTTTGTTTGGAAATAAACGAGTTCTTGTCATGGCATCTTCTACCATGGTTCTTACATATCAACATTTTTCATCATTCTTTATGAAGATTCAAGTATTTATTCTCTTTTTTTTCTTTTACTGGCATTTATCTTGTTTATTTATTTTGTATTCTTGAGATGTGTTGCATCTCTGGAGTTTGTATTTCTACTTTTAGCATAAAAAATGCTGTACATAGAAGTCTAGAATGCATCTGAAAATAGTCTGATTTTTCATGTGACTTTGACTTGAACATTTTTTCTGTTTATAATTATATTGCTATTTCCAAAATGTGCATTACCTGTATTCTTCATGCCTTTTCCTGACTCATAACTCAATAAAATGATGTCCCCATTCTGCTGAACTATATTACACGTGCACAACAGTGACAACAGCTTTTCTGCTACTAACTACTGATCGTTGTAAATGGGTTCATCTATATGTCTTGTTCTGTCTGTCATCTGTCTCTGGCTGTCACAGCCTGAAATTCTTCAGCACATTTCATTGTGCTGGGAACATCTCCTCGCTGGCAAGAAAGACTCCATCAAAGAGGGGAAAGGAAGGTTCTTCTCCCTGCCCATTTATTGCTGTCCTGCCAAGCCTGTGCTCAGGAGTTGAAGGCACTGCAGCAGAACTCAGGCTGCTCTGTGGGGTGTCCCACAGGGGAAGGGTGACAGGACCTGCACTGAGGTGTCTGGGGACAGGGAGAGGTGACCATGGTGACATCCCCTTTCCTCTGGGTGAACTGCTGCTGCTCTTTGGCCAAAAGCACGCTCCTTGATTTCTTTCTGACTTCCCCTCATCGTTATTAGAGGATAGAAAATAAGTTCTGACCTCCTGGAGGCGGTTTTTGGCTTTCACAAATTGCTTTTATTAGGGATGGCCAATGGCTTTGCTCTTTATGACTTGTCTTGCTCCATTTTGCTGATGAACACTGCCAGGACAGTCACAGCCTGCAGTATCCACTGCTCTCACAACCCAAAGGTCACACCTCTTTATCACCTGAACTGGGCTTATCATTTTTGGGGAATCAGGAGGTTCTGAGGATGGTTCCCACTCTGGGATGAAAAGCTACACCAGCATGTTCATGCCTTAAAAACCACATATTTCAGACTAAGCTAACTGAATCACTTTGATTCTATTCACCAGCTTTTAATTTGCAATAAAAATCCAAATTTGGATGAAAATACATTGAACCTGGGAAAGGGAATTAGCTTTTCCAAGGGACCCTGTCCCTAAGCAGCTGCCAGCCCTGCCCTTGGGCTTTGTGCCCGTAACTGCAGGGGAGAAAACTCCAAGGTAGGCAGGAAGCACAGCAGGAAAGTCCAGTAATCAGAAGGGTGACAGAGCATGGTGGTGCAAAGCCTGCCTGTGCCAGGGTGCTCTGACCCAGGGTCCGTCTGCACAGCCTCCTGCCCATGTGTGCAGCAGAGGGACCCCGTGCCCACCATGTGCCCAGCCCAGCAGCTGCCAGGGCCGTGCCCAGCAGTGCCTCCATCCATCCATCCATCCATCCATCCATCCATCCATCCATCCATGCTGCTGGCTTTTAGAGGGCTAGATGAGCAAACCAACAGCTGGCAGGAGGGAGGGCAGCTGCAGGCACACGGCGTGTGAGTGCACGTGGCCTCCCCTGCCTGCCACGCTGCCACTGCTGCTGCACAGCCAGAGGGAAATGCAGTTTTCTGAGTTAACTGCCCTCCACAAACCCCTCTGCTGCTGCTGCCAAAAGAGGCAGGGCTCGGGGAGCCCTTGGTACAGGGGTGCAGTGTCACATGGCACCAAGTGTTTCAAGAGACAATAAATGGCTGTGGGGGCGAGATGAGCATCCTGCTTTTTCTTCTTGGTATCTTCCTTTTTTTGGTTATTTTTGTTTAGTTTTGGGGGCTGAAAAGCTTGTAAATAAGATTACAGAGCAGGCATGCAGAAAATGAAGCCCATCAGAAACGTGTGTAAACAAGCTTAGCAGGGCAGAGCAGTGGCTGTGAGCACATCAGCTGCAGCGGGGGCTGTGCAGCTGGGGCAGAGCTCCAGGCTCTCTGCCTGCCTCTGACAGATGCAGCACAACGTGCAGTGCAGTGCCCGAGACAGCTGCCCTCGTGCCCAACTGCAGGCACACAGGGTGGCAAAGAGGACCGAGGAGCTGGCTGTGTTTAGGGGTGCTTGTTTCTTCTCTGACACCAGACCCCTTGAAATCACTTGGACTTTTAAAGGACCTCAGGTGTCATGTCTCTTGGCACGTACCCACACACATGTTCTAGCTCTGGAGGCCACAAAGATAGGACATTAGGATCTGCCTTAGGAGGAGAAATGTGATAATGACCTAACATGTTTTGCCAGTGATTGGTAGGTTGTTTTTTTGTTAATTTGAAATGCTTGAGCTTGTTGTTACAGCCCCAGTCTGCCAGACCTGTCCTTAGCCTGGCCTGGAGTGCCATGAACTCCTTTCTTCAAGAGCTCTACACAAGGATGGGGCCACAGGAGACTAAAATTAGGTTGTGTTTCTAAAACCCAGTCTGCCATGGTGGCAAAGCCTCCACCTTTCTGCTTGCTAGCAGCAGCTGTGCTCACTGCCACACAGCCCCAGCTGGGGAGCCTGGAGCTGCAGCTCTGCTTGTGCCAGTCTCTGGCCAGTCACTGCTCCCTCTCCAGCCTCCCTCCCAGGTAGCAGCAGCTGCAGCCACAGCAGCATCCCTCTCTCTGGCTGCAGAGAGGGAACTCCACTTACATCATTAGTGGAAGACAAAAGAGGAAAACATTTATGTGGTGCCAGATGGGGTCAGAGTGGTTTTCCTGTCTGACAGGACCAGTTGTGCAGTGAGCATCCTTCACTTTCAGGTTCCAGGGAAGTTTCCCACCTAGACTCAGCCTCTTTCACCCCTAAAACCAGGGGGGAGGAGCCCTTTGCTCACCTGCTCCTGGGTTTGAAAAAGCCTTTGGGGCTGCAGTTGAACCTGGTGATTTGAGTCAGCCTGAGTTAATGAGTCGTGAATTTGATGGCCATGTGGGAGCTGTTTTGCCTGATTGCAGGATCTGAGCTAGTTTGGCAGCAGGAGAGGCTGTGATGCTGCTGAGGCTCCTTAGGGAGAAGGGCCATTTATTCCCCTGCTCTGACAACCAAGGGCACGAGGGACTAAGTATCTTAGCCATGCTGGTTTCTAAGTCAAGGGCCTTTGGTTTGCATCCATAGTAAGTAAAGCTTAAAGCTGCTGGGGAGAAGAGAGGATAGCAGGAATTAATCACCTCTGGTAGCCCTGGGGCCTGCCCCATTCCTGCCCATCAGTGGAGTGCTTGCTAGTGTGGAAGTCAGAAACAGATGTGAGCTCACTAGTTACTGCCACGAGAGGCTCTGCTCCCCTCCTTGCTTTTGTGCCACAGGCAGCTCCATTCTGAAGGCTGGCTTGGAAGCTGCAGGAAGGCAGCTAGAGAAGCAGCAACGACATGAACTGAGCTGAGCAGCCTTTGGGAACTGAAGGGGTGGCAGCAGCTTCAGTGCCAAGATCTGTTTTTTAAATGGATCACAGTTACCACTCTTCAGCTGCAGAGAGGTTACAGACCCCTGGGAAGGATTCAGTTAAACAAGCTCACTTGCTGAAAGAAGAAATGAAAATGCCACTCTGAGAAGAGCCTGACCCTAGAGTGTAAAAAAGATGGGAAGCAAAGCAGATTGCCAGGTATCTCTTATTTATTTTCCTGTGAATTCACCAAAGGGCTTAGAAACCTCTTCAATTCATGTGTTGCTGTGGTTCAGCTTTGTGTGGAGATGGAGGTTATAATGACTTATTAGCAGAGTCAGGTACAGGGTGGTTGGAGCTGTTCTGGGAGAGCTCTGAGGTTTCAAGGGTTGGGCTGTGGCAGCCCTGTTCAGTTACAACAGAAACTCCCTCAAGCTCTACAAGCATCTGCAGGAGTTTGGAGCTGAGATACCTGTACAAACAACTCATCAGGGGGTCACACACAGGGCTGTGGGGGAAACAAAAGAAACCCCATCTGTCAGGGGAGGATTCCTGCACACCAGCCTGCCTGTGCTGCTTGCCAGCATTTGTTACCCTGATATCCCATGAGTTTCTGTCACCTCTTTCTCTCCTTTCTCCTGCCAGCCCAGGCTGGATGGCAAACAGCATGTGAGAGCAGACCCTTTCCCACCCACTTCGAGAACTGCCTTTGCTCAGGGGGGCATCATCAGAAAGGTGTCCTAGAGAAGCCAGGTCCCTGCACCCCACGGTGTGCCCCCCTGGCCCTGCCTGGCTCTGCAGATCCCCAGGCTCAGCACCTGTGTTGCTTTGGCTTTGCTTGATCTCTCCACGCCCTTCACCCTTCATCAGTGTGACAGAAAAAGCAGTCTGCATGCATTTGTTACACGCTCTGAGGGAAGAGTCAACATCTTGAAATGATGAGGGGCATCTTTTTCTCCATAGCCTTCTCCAGCCTGCTTTGCCCAGCTGGTGCTCCCAGGTCAGCCTCCTTTGGAAATCTCCACAAACAAAGCCTCTTCTGGAAACCTGCAAAATAGCCACAAAGATGGTGAGTCTGGCAGTTCATAGCTCACCAAACTGCCCTTCATTTAAGCTGAGGTTTTGTTGGGCAGGGAGTTTGGCATCCTGGAAAACAGTAAAATATTTCTGGTTATTTTTTTTAAGCCTGTGTGAAGCATTTTGGTTAATGCTTTAAATTAATGAATTGATGTGTTGGAAGGCAATTCACAACACATGCATAAAGGCAGCTTTTATCTCTAAGTGTTGATCACTTAACAGGTTAGATTATAAACAAGAACTAATGGGAAAAAGACAGGGACAGGCAACAGTTAATGCTGGCTTTTAGAGCCAGTGATCCATGATGGTGCAGCTAAGTAAATGTGACAACTAAAATTCCAACTTCCCCGACTCTGTCTCTGTGAATTGCTGGTAAAACAAAATACCCTGCCTTCCCCTGAGATGAGCACTCCCCCTGTTCTAGTGGGGGTGTCCTGAGAGCTCTCAGTGCTGCAAATAAGAACAGAAATTCCTCCTCACATCTTTAGGATAAAGTCTAGCTAATTATCTCCTCACCCACCCTCCAAAGAATGCAGCTGGGGTCCAAAAGGGGGTTTTCAACCTATGTAACCACTGACAGTGTCCATTGTCATATTGTTACATCCCATGGGGTTTCCCTGGGGATTCTTCTTTATTGTTCAGACTCATTGTATTTGACACTTAGATGTTCAAGAAAATAGCTTTTTTTCTGTAGCTGTGAAAATTAGAATTATTGTGGTTCTCTACTACTGTCTGGTGGTGAAAGTGGCCCCAAAATGTTTTTTTTGACAGGGGATGAAATTTAGCTTGTTCTGCACCCTGCAGCGTGTGAGTGTGGAGTCTGCAGAGCTGCACCCACGTGTGGCAGTGCAAGCCCACGCCCTAAGGGCCAGTGCAAGGGCTCTCTCTCGCTGGCCAGGCATGGAGAAGCTGAAGTGCTGCTTTACAGAGCAGTTGGTCTGGTTCACATCAGGTGAGGGGGAGAAGATTCCAGGCCAGGGAGATGGAACTGAGCACGACATGAAGAAAACTTGACCTGACAAACCCCAAATCTGCCCCTACATTAGCTGCAGGATCAGTGACCTCAGTGGCTCTTTCCCCTTTCTCTCTAGTGACTTGCTTCGTGCACCATGAAATGTGCATTAGTTTGACAGCCAGCAGAGCACTGAAAGATGGAAAACAAATATTAAAGTTCTTGACTCGTTGAGTTGATCTGGCAAAGTGAATGTGTTTTGGTGTGCATGCTGTTCTTTAAACTCAAAAAACATCTTTAAGAAGACTGTGACCAAAAAACTATTCCCTAATCAGCCCTCTAATTTGTGATTTCTTTCCTGCCTTGTCTGCTGTCCTTTGCTCACAGAACACTGCTACCCAGCAGCCAGATGCTTGAAGCAGCTCAAAGCATTTGGTGCTTGCAGGAGAAACTTTGCTCCTGGTTACTTGCAGTCAGTGCTGTTTGCTCCTTGTCTTGCTTGGAGATAAAAGGGGTTTTAAAAGCAGCTGCCTGGCTCAGAAGAGAGCATGGAGAGCTGAAATTCCAGGGATTAAATTGGATTTTTTCCCATGCAAGAGCATGTATACAGTGAGATAGATGCCATGCTGTTTACTGCTCCACAGAGCCCAGTGAGGACAGCTTCAGCAGCCTGCAGATAGCTCACAGACCAGGAAAAGTGACTTTCAGTGATGATTCCATACTAAATTTATCCCAATTCCACAACAGCAGTTCACAGTGCTATGGTTCATAGCAGTTTGTCTTCTTCTGAGTCCTCATTTTCACTTGGGAAACCTCTCAGCAGCTCTGGTTTTGTTTTCTCTGAGTTAAAATCACAGGCTGCTGCAAGATGCCAGTGGAAGCAAAACAAAGGGATTCTCTCTTCTCTTTCTGAGGACTCCCAGAAGAATCTCCTGGCTTGGGGGATGGGGACATCATAGGGATATCCATTCTGATAGTCAGGTCGTGTGTGAGATGAGTGGCAGCTCTTGAGCACCACGGTGGGAGACACACCTGAGTCAGTGCCAACACACTGCCCAGCAGGGGCAGGTGGGTGTTGAGGATCACCAGCTCTGGTGCATGCTCTGGTCTATGTGGCATCTCACAGCTGGGGCAACAAGGGCAGTGGCAATGCAGCTGTTTGTCTCATGTCCTGCTGCCAGCTCTGAGCCAGAAAGTATTTCTCTGTTGCAGCCCTGGATAGAGAATTTTCAGTCAAAAGAGGGAAGAATTTTAGACTTTTCTTGGGCAAACCATCCCTGAGCAGTGCTGATGAGTCAGCGAGGGTGAGAGTCAGCAGAGTGGAGAGAGGAGGTGCAAGCTGTTCAGGGACACACACTGGAACTCAAGGGAACTTTTGCAGATCTTGGAAAACAAGGCTGAAAAATTAGGCTGTAATTCAGCAAGGAAATGCGTGTGGATTTAAGCTCAGGTAGTTTCTAATTTTAATCCAAATGCAAGCTGGAAAGTTACTGGTGAAACACTGTTCCCTTAGCAAAGGACCAGAGTTACACTAGGAAATAGACCATTCATCTGCAAAATCACAGTGGGAAGATCCAGAGTTACTCTGGGATGTATAAATATGAGAATGAGAAATCCTTGAAATAACCTTTGGGGCAAAAAGGAGAGAGCTGGGTTGGCTTAGTCTGGAGAGGAGAAGTGTGAGGAGAGCTTTGGTCTCAGGTAAAGAGGAGGGTGATGTTGTCTGGGGGCATTTGGGGAGCAGGAT
Organism: Corythornis vintsioides; assembly: GCA_025447755.1. Classification (NCBI taxonomy): domain Eukaryota; kingdom Metazoa; phylum Chordata; class Aves; order Coraciiformes; family Alcedinidae; genus Corythornis; species Corythornis vintsioides. Next base: position 21,788 of record JAOEGS010001594.1, read on the forward strand.
GACTGGTGGAAGGTGGCTGTGCATGGAGCAGGAGCAGCAGAGGAATACCAGAGTGCTGTGTTTTGTTCTGCATGTCTTCTGTGGTGAGGCATTGTGAGTTGGCAGTGTGGTGGCTAAGCTGGGCTGGCTGAGACCTGCTTCTCTTCAAAGCAGCTGCTGTGCTGCTCTGGAGTCACCCTTGCTGCTGGTTGTGATGCAGAGCACTTGCCGTGCCATGGATACAGCCTGCTAGGCTTTGGGAGAGGTGGTGTGGGGTTTCACTTAAGTGATTTCATAAATTAATGTGACCTGCAGCTCCTTTGTCAAATTAAGAGGTTAGCAAATGAATTTGAATGTGTATTATCTGAAAGCAAAAGCTCATGTTAGCATCTGAATGGGACCTGGAAACCTGACAGGTTTTTATTGAGTCCCAGTCTTCTTATAGCTGGTGAATAATTCATGTCCTGTGGCAAACAACTGCATAGGCAGCCAGGAGACAAAACCACAGCCATTTACCTCAGCCCACTCTCACCTCAGAGCCTGGGTGCAGATTGAAATGAGACTCAGCCCTGCATCTCCTCGAGTGTTCACAGACTGACAGCATCTTCATGCAGATTGTCTTTTCCTTCAGCCTGTGGAACATGGTGATGAATGCTGCTGCTAGGATCTGACCTCCTGCTTTCTGGAAATCACTTACTGGAGTACTACTGAATGATATTTTTAATGGGATCAAGGAAGGAAATGCTGTTAAAATGCATAATAACCATTTTATTTTGTTTGAAAATGCCCACTGAAACTGATGCCATGACTGAGAGCAGCTCTTTATTCAGAAAGTAAAATGTCAAATGAAGCACAGCTCTATAGATACACCAAGAAAACTGTTCTTGGTATCATGCCAACACCAATAATTACAAAGGGCAGACAGCAGGCTAGAAGGCATGGCTGGCAGCACTTGTAAAATATTTGTCCTTCGTGGGATCAGAGACTGATTTCGTTTAAATTTAGACTCCAAAGAAAACTCACATCTCAAAGGGCATATCATAAAACACAGTGGTTTATTTGTTGCCAGTCAGGACAGGCAAGATACCCTAGGAGAAGCTGTGGTTGGGTTTCAAATACTCTTAGCAATGCAGCACTTGGATGAGCACAGCAGTTCAGTCCACAGTAGGTGAGGGTTTAGCTTAATTAATCACAAGGAGTGAGAAAACTAATGAATTTTTTAGCAGCTCTCCCCCCAAGGTAAAGCCTCCAGGTCTCTGTATCCACTGGGGGCTTTATGAAGAGCAGACACTGGTGTTCTACCCTGCTGGGGTTCTAACCTGCTGGGGCTCTCAGGTGCCACCCTCAAAAGCTCTGATTTCTTTCCAGGCTGGGGTTTAGCATTGCCAGAGAAACCATCACTGCTGTCGTGTCCAGGGGAGGCTTTGAGGCCCTGGCCACCCGAGTGGTCCTAACAAGCCTTTTCTGAGGCAGAATGCCTTTGATCTCCATGGCAGCATCATCCAAAGTCCCATCTGAGCAGCAATGGGTCTGGTGGTGGGAGGGAGGCTCTCAGGGCATGGTTCTGCCCAGGAGAGATGGGGCACTGGGCAGATTTGCCATTACTGTTTGTGGGAGGTGTCTGTGTGAGGCTAGAGTGTCCTGGAGGAGACCACTCTCCAGAGCTTGTGAGTGAGCAAGTGGCACGTTCCAGCCAGCTCCAGGAGATGGAGAAAAGCAATGCCAATGGCCAGCTCCTGTCTCAGAGATGGCTTGTGGCTGTATGGCTTCTCTCAGAAGGAAGCAGGTCCTGACTGTGGAGGGCAGACAGGAGGTCTCCCAGCAACTATTAGCTCTCCAAGTCTATTGAGTGGAAGTCTCGGTTGCTTATCCAGTGGCCATACGCTCAGACAGCCAGGGCAGGACCTACTGCCAGTGGGTGATCTAAACATCTCCTGGCAGATCCCGAGAGAAATCAGCCTGACTGAGGTTTGTGAAAGCAAAAATCTTGCTGGGTCATTCTCCAACCTGTGGTGCAGGAGGCAGGGATGGATCCGAGCACGAGCTGCACACTCAGAGTGGCTTTAGGCTGTGCTCTCACTGCTGTGTGATGGGTTACTGCTGGGCTCTCCCAGCTTGCTGCTGCTCAGGCAACTTAAGAAAGAAGAGCAAAAGGCTCTGCATCAGGTTGGTGAGCTCTGCAGTGTAAGCACAGATGCTGTTGGGGATACTGTGTGTGTCAGAGGAGTTCCTTGGTCTGATCGCCCCCAGCAGACTGCAGGAGAAAGAGGATTCAAATGGCAGCTCCCCTGCAGACTTGGCCTGGGGACACCCTGTTCTGCTTCAGGCTGTTTCTTGAGGTTGGAACTTGCTGAATACAAAAAAAAAAAACAAACACAAACCAACCAAGAAAAAAACCCAAACAAAACAAAACACAAAAAACCACCAAAACAAAACCAACCAAGCCAAAGAAAACAAACAAAACAGAACAAAACAAATAAACAAAAAACCAAACACAAAAAACCACCCCAAACTATCACATTTCCTTCAGTCTTTCCCCTGAGTATCATCTTTTTCAACTAGCAGTCACCCGCTGTCATTTACTGTGCCCAGTCCAGCACTTAGACAGGGCTCTGGTCAGCATCTGCAGCTCTCATGGTGGCCAAAGGGACATTTTTTCACTAGCACACACTCAGAAATTATTTTGAAGTCTTAATTTTCACTCCAAAGAGGAAAAGGGAATCAAAGCAAAAAGCTTGAGTGGTGTCAGTTTAAATGAGTGCTCTCAAACTCCAAGGGTGACAGCCTAAATACTGAAAAAAAAGCAGAATATATTAACTTCCAGTGGCTCAGTTTGAATCTGCCATCCCCTTCCACCGTATTTTTTATGTTTTTTATGTTTTCTGGCTAAAAGGCATCCCCTGCTTACTGCAGTCGGTGTGGGACCCCGAGTGAGAAGGCTTCCCTTCTGCCTGCCCCTGGATCTGCAGTTTCTCCTGGGATCTTTAACACCCACAGCACGGTGCCAGGTCACACGGAGTCACTGATGCTCCCCAGGCATAGCAGAGGCCTGCAGAGCGTGCCACGCTTGCTGCACCATGTCACAAATCTGCACAGACATGACAGCTCTTCCCAAGACGAATCTGGAAGTTTCCATGGCTACAAACACGCTTCATTCTGCTTGGATTTGGAATAGCTTGAAATATTCAGTGATCCACTCTTTCCTTCCTGCAACAGCACAGCAAGTGTTTCTAATGTGCTTACTGGCACCCCCAGCACATTTCCACGGGTTTATCAGTATGAAATGGGAAGAGAGGGATTATGGTGCTGAATAGACTGCTCCCTGCTCCATGAGAGCTGTTTTCCCTGCCCAGCACAAGGTGCTGCAAGCGTGGGGCCACATTAGGGGTTAATGTGGAATTAATTCACCTGTGACCCCTTAGCAGGCCAGTGCTGTGGAGAGGGGATGCTGGGTGTTCCCAGGATGCTGCTGGTGCCCCAGGTGGGCTGAGTTAGGTGTGGAGTGGGAACAGCTGCTGCTCCTCAGAGCCACCAGTGAAAAGCCCCTTACTGGGGGGGCTGCTCCCCTGGGAGCACTGGGACCAGCAGGGCCCGGGCACTGGGAGCAGCAGGAGCAGGCAGCTGGTGGGGAGCTCAGTCTCCTCTGAACCAACACCCCCTGGAGAACTGGGCCGTGGCTCTGGAGAGTTTGAAGGTAAGTGTGTGTTTCTGTCTCTGGGCAAGCTGGACAGTCACTGCTGCTCTCAGCCAGGGAGCCGAGGAGGGGTTTGTACCCAGGAACGTGTGGCTGCAGGAGAAATGCTCCTTCTCAAGAGTGTGTCTGAGGCCAGGCCGGGGCAGCTTTTGGTGCTGCAAAGGTGGCTGTAGGTTAAAGCTCTTCAGCTGAAGCTCAAAGCCATTTTGCCTTCCCCCAGGGTGTGGATTCCTGGCCCCAGCTCAGTCTGGCTTTTGTCACAGTTGCTGCTGGCTTTGTTTTAAAAGTTCGTTTTTCTGTGGGTGTGTATTGTTCAGTTTCTGCGTGAGCTGCCAACATACAAACAACAGAATAAACACCAATTACTGTTTGTTTGCTGCTACCTGCTCTGGAGTGTGAGGGCTGGCTCCCCTGCAAGCAGTCGGGCAGCATCTGTGCCTGTGCTCTATTGATGCAGAGCTCTTGGAGCACACAAAAATAGCAGATGACAGCAGCAGAGCTGTGCTGCTGAGCTCCTGGAAATCAGACTCCTTGGGATGATTTAATGGTAGTGACAAAGGCTGTGTCAAATGGCTGCTTTGTTTATCTGATAGCATCTAGTACGTCAGACCTTGGAGCTTCCTTGTGCTGGGCTCAGTGCTTCCACAGGGTAATAAATGTGCCTTGCCCCAGAGCCCTTGCTGTGTGGATGTGCAGGGAGACAAGCTGACAGGAGAATTGCACGGGAGCTGGGAGCTGCTTCAGAGGAGTTTAATGAGCAGCAGCCCTGCTCCCCCAGCTGCCTGTCCTTTGGCTGCAGAGGAGGGAGCAGGGGCGAGTCTGGAAGAGATGGCAGGGGGTTTTCACTGGCTTGCTGGAAGCTCTTCCCATAGAAAACAGTTTAAAAAGTGAAAGGGTGAGTGTGAAGAAAATCTAAGACAGTCAACAAAGGCAGGAATAAATATCTGCTCTGTAGCCCATAATTAAGATTTCTTAATTTCTGTATTTCTTCCTTTTTCATCATAGTATTCTGGCTCTCCTTTGCTTTGAATGTGAATGCACACCCACCAAATACTTCAGGCAGATAATTGCCAGCCTCTGGACTGTTTGTAGACTGCTAGCTTCTTTGCTGTGCTCTTCCTCCTAAATCGCATTTTTGTCTTAATTACCCGAGTGAAGGGGGTTAAGTAGAGAAGCAGATCACCACTGATGAATGTTCCAGAGTGCCTTTTATGATATTAAGTATTCTGAAGTGCATGAGACTTCCTTTAATAAAGAGCAAACTGTCTGTATAACCGATTTAAACCAATATTTGTGGTGTTCTAATCTCTCTGGGCTGATTAAAATCCTCCTCAACTTCCTCTTTCATTTGCAGATAAAAAAAAGTGTGTATTCTTTGCTGTCCAGCTAGCACGGCTCATAGGAACTATGTCTTCTGCACAACTTGGGAACCTCTCCTCTCTGCTAGAAGACTCCCAAAGCACTCGGCAGCAAACAGCACACGGGGTAGCTGGTCGTGCCAGAGGCCTGTGTCTTCTGTGCTACTTCAGATGGGATAAATCTGTTTCTTGGCTCTTCTTCAAGTGCTTTGCATCCCAGTTTCTTCTTTCTGGTTCTTTTTCTCTTGCTGGGAAGTGTGACCGGAGTGCTCTCCGGGGGCCTCTGGCAGTGTTTGCTAGGGTTTGGAGTGATGGGGAGGAGGAGCACACCTGGCTTCTGTTCCTGTGAGTTGTACAGGCTGCAGGTGGTACGTGGAGGTTTTGGCTTTTGGAGTGGAAGAAACTGAGAGTCTGTTTTACAGCATTTGGTGAAAAAAGGGGTATTCCCCATCTCCTCCTGTTTGCCCTGTAAGCAAGGGGAGGGCAAGAAGAGAGGGTGTGAGGATGATGATGATATTTGTGCTTATGCACAAGCAGGCCAGGGTTAACTCTGCTGTTCTTGAAGTACTGAACAGCTAAACAGTATCCCAGAAAAATTAATACAGGGTCTTTTTCACTATTATTACTATTATATTCTCTGAGCTGTTTTAAGTACAATTCTTTAAACATCAGACTTTTAAAAAAGAATGGAGAAAATGATTTGGAAACAATGAGTTTTCATTCTGCCTGGGGTTGTAACCTCAATAAAAGAGCTTCCCTGAGCTCCCTTGACTGATCCTGACAGGCACTGGACTGAGTGTGGAATCATGATGCTAACAGAGCTTCATGCCAGGGCCTCTCCTCTGGGCTCACTGGCCCAGTCCCTCCTGCACCCACAGCTGTTTCTGGAATGGGCTGAGGAGCTATGCAGATGCTGGGGATTGATTTTTAAGGGCTCTTTTGGCCTGTACACACCTTTCAGACAAGCACAGGGATTGACTTCAAAGCTCCTTCAAGCTCGGGGAGTCTTCTGGAGCTTGTGATGTGTGGCAGGAGGTCTGTGGCTTTTCACCCCCCAGGCAGGTATCTCTGGAGGGTGGTGCATGTCCTGCAGCTGACAGGTTTGGCCATCTCCACCCAAACAGGTCTTAAGTGACCATTGCTAGGTGGGCAAAGGGGGTTTTAATGCTCTACAGCAGAGGGGTTTGAAGAGCTTGTAACTGACTGCTCCTTTACAAGTCCTGTGAATGCTCTGGAGCCAGAAAGCATCTGTGTGAGAGGCAGCAGTTGAGTTGTGCAGGCTGGTGGAGCATCCCAGCTCTGTGCAAGCAGGAGTATGTCTGCCACACTCACGCAGGGCAGGGTTGGGAGCCATCTGTGTTCAAAGCAGCCTGCCTAGCTCTGTGAGCATGGGCACTGCTTGTGCTTGTCTCTGCTGCTGGACCTCCCCTGCCTGCCTGCAAACATCAGTGGGGCTTGCTGGGAGCTGCCCTTCAAAATGTGTGGTACAACTTAACTTTCCTTAAGAAGGGTCAGTGCTAGTCCTAAGCAGCTTGGCTGTGGTCCTGTTAATTAAGTAGCTGTCACTGATTTAAAGGATGAATCAGCAGGGGCTTCATTTTTATTTTTTTTCCTGGCTGGAAGCATCCAAGCATAAAAAAAAAATCTGCCAGAATGTGTTTATTCCTACATATTCCTGCAGCAGCCTCTCCACGTGCCGTGGTTGTGTGAGGAGCCCACAGAGGCCTGGCTCCACCGAGCTGCCATGACATGTCAATGCTGCAGATCATTTCTGACATGCATGAGCTTATACTAATCCAACTTAGGGTTTCTGCAGACCCAGCCATTCATAAATCCAGCAGCCACCCAGCCCCTGGTGTGTGCCGAGCCCCTGCACCACACGGGGCCATCTGCTGTGTTAATGGAGGATTAATTTCTAGGAAACTCCAGTGTGTAGCCCCAAAGCTGATGTGTTTACAGCCACGCTTGGACGGCTTCTCCCTGGCTTCTCTTCTGGGTGAGAGCAGGGAAATCTCAGATAACTCAGGTGCACGTCTTGAGCTCGGGCCAGCACGGTCAGTGTCCAGGGCAGTGCAGGCAGCACTGAGACATCCCGTGGCTCCAGGTGAGGCTTTGTCACTTACTGGTCACTTCTGTCACCTACTGTCCTGGTCTGCAGGTCTGTGTGGAGATGATCAGGGGCTGTGTCTCTGAGGAACCACAACGTGGCATAACGAAGACAATATATCACATAAATGTATTAATTGCTATTATTCTTAGTAGTAAATGAGAATGTGTGCAATACTCGACCTAAAATGCTTGCAACAGAAATTTGGGGAGGACGATTGCATCTGGAGGCAGTATTTAATTTTGCAAGCAAACTTTGCAATAATAAATATAAATAATAATCATGTAAATATCCATCTATAGCTTCTCTGAGCCTCATTTGCCAAGTCCCTTTGCTGGGCACTGCTGTACCCAGTGAAATGCAGCAGGAACTGGTAAGCGCCAAACACCTTATTACTTGGGCCAGTTTCTCTTGAGGGTGGGCAGAAAGGAACATGTTTGTGCCCAGGAGAGGGTGAAGGTGACTGTCCAGCTGCTGCAGCCTGGGGAGAGTGGCAGCCATGCTGCTTGTGCACTCCAAAGTCATTAACAAACCCCCTCAAACTGAGCAAGCCCTCGATTAGAGGGGCAGCTGGCCAGGATAACGTCATCTCCTTCATTTTAAAGCAGCTTGCTTTCTCTGGTAACAAGAAACCATCCTGTAGCAGTCTCCTTTAAACCCAGAGTCAGTCAAAATATCCAAAAGTAGGTTAAATCTGATACAAAATCCACTTGTTTGTTGTTTAGGATGGTTTTGAAATGGGATGATTGATGCTCCTTGACTTAAAAGGAGAGGAATAAGAAGAAGCCAAATATAAAATCTACAGAATGAGGATGAGAACAGATTTGCCTTCACCTGCTATCTTTAATTATTTTTTGTATTATTTTTCCTGAACCTTTAGAAACAGTCTTTTTTACTATGAATTTAGTTGTACTGAAGCACAACCAGGAAGCTAATCTAGGGTCATACTAATTGTTTGACTTTGCTTGCATGAAGGAAGGAAACCCTTAGGGAATACAACACATCTTGCCATAAAATCTGAGGCCTCCACATTAAAGAAACATTTTGGTTTTATTGCTTCTTTTTACTACTCTGCCCTCGCTCCCCCACAGCTCACCCCCCTTTTATGCTGTTTTGAGGGGGTTTTATGCTATCCTGAGGTGCATGCAAGGAGTGCATGTGATGATGGTTGTTTTTCTGTTGCCAAGCTTGCCCTGCTGGGTTCAGCAGTGCCCACGGGGAGTCAGGCATATGTGAGCGCTCCAGCTTCACGGCTTGATTTGCTCCCAGATGCACCAGTCTGTTCTGAGTGACTGCACTGGGAGGCTGTTCCAGACTCGCAGTGCCCGAGCAGCTCTGACCTTGGGTTTGCTCAGGCACTGCAGCACAGGCTGCCTGGATCATCCCCTCTCGGGTGGGCGCCTTCTGATGGTCATTAAAAAGACAAAAAATTCAGTAAATGCTCATAAATATAACTAAACTAAAAAATAGTGTAGCTGGGCAGCGACTGGGATGCTCTGAAAAGATTTGGCAGCTGGGAAGATGAATGTTTTATGTAAGCATATAAAAAAGTGAAGGATTTATTAAGATATTGTCATAAAGATATTATTTTATCCTTCTAATCCTTTCTCAGCCCAGCACAGATGCCCTCTGTGGAAAAGGATGTAAACAGGGTCTTTCCCTTGGACCACTTAGAGCTTGCTGTGAGCCAGAGATGCTGGAATTCAGAACAGCCTTTGTCAGGGAGCTGGTGCTGCACGTTGGCAGCGACAGGATGGCAGCTAAGCAGGGCACTGATGATTTTCTGGGTGGAGAAGTGGAAGCAGGCAAAGACCTGCCATGGCCCCTCAGTGGCATGTGTACCCCAGCAAAGGGCTTCAGTGGGGACTGAAAGCCACTCGCTGGCCGCAGCACTTGTGAAGTCTGAGCCTTTTTTCTCCCTGTTTGGAACAACAGATACTCAGTCTCACCCTGCTGGCGTGGGGGGTTTTCAGCCCCTTGCTCCTGGGGAGAAGTGACAAGGCGAGGAAGGAGGGTCAGATTAGGTGAGCAAGGAAAGGTGGAGAGTCTGTCACCGTGCCCTGCAGCAGGAGACCCGCAGGGACCCCCAGCATCCTTCCCGCTGTGTTGCCCCGCTCCGCATGGTCCAGCAGATGTTCAGAGGATCAGGCTGATCTCTGGAAGGGCTCAGCCGGGGTTTTTGGAGCGTGGCTCCAGCTCTGCTGGGCCCGGGCTCGTAGCTGGGGCGCAGGGGGAGCAGATGCCGGGGCCGAGCGCGGGCGGTGCGGCTCGGGCAGGATTAGGGCTGGCTGACAGATGCCCGAGGTGCCCCGAGGGCTCGGGAGAGGCTGGCAGGGCACAAACACCCCGTGGCTTGCAGAGCATCCCTGACTGGAGAGGGGGGGATGCGGGAGTGGGCAGGCGGGACAAGGAGGGGTTCGGAGCCTGTTGGGGAGAGGAGGGCAGCAGGTGAATTCTGAGAAGGTGAATGAGATGTGGTCACAGTTGAGTGCTTTTGTGGAGAGAGAAAGGCCCAGAGTAGCAGCAGCGAGGGGTTCTGCTCCGGGGACAGCCCAGGGGGAACCAAGCCCTGAGCCGCAGGCTGCAGGGATTTCCACAGCAGTGTGAGGCCTTGACTGCGGGACCGCAGCTCCAGCCGTTTGTGTGCCGCACAGATGGCCCCTGGGCCCCGGGCTGCCCGCCTGCAGCCGCAGGGCCCGGCTCTGGCCCGGTGCGGGGCCCGGCTCTGGCCCGGTGCGGGGCCCGGCTCTGGCCCGGTGCGGGGCCCGGCTCTGGCCCGGTGCGGGGCCCGGCTCTGGCCCGGTGCGGGGCCCGGCTCTGGCCCGGTGCGGGGCCCGGCTCTGGCCCGGTGCGGGGCCCGG
>JAOEGS010001595.1:0-11914 GCA_025447755.1 Corythornis vintsioides
GAGCTTGTTCCCCCTTCCCCCCACCCCCCACCCCCCCCCCATTCTGTTGATGATACTCAAGATGAGGCTTGCTGGAGCTTTGAAAGTCATGATTAAGTGTTTAGTTATTTTTTTTTAATTTCAGGTGAAAATTTACACAGGCATTAAAAAAAAAAAAAGAGTACTAGAACAGTGTGCATCTACAGAATGAAAGTAAATAGATTGGTCAAGGGTTGCACACCATGTCAGCTACAACATGTTGTGTGGCTTCTGTGGCTTTCAGGATACAAACTGAAAATAAAAGAAGCCCATTTAACAGAGACTAATTGAAAAGCCAGCCTAGGTTGTTTTTTTGTTTTGGTTTGGGTTTTTTCAGCCTTTTGTACCTTATTAAAACAAATTTACTACAGCAATGTGTGGATATAACAGATGCTTATTTGAATGAATATTCATTCATTTGAAATCAGGTCTCAAGGGATGACACTTTCTTCTTATGAGATTGTATTTTCCTTGGGTATGTTTGCTATGTTGTCAGCCACAGAGAAAGCAGAGTGCTGAGAGGTGCAGTATAATCTGAAGGAAAGGGAGCAATGCCCATTTTAATGGTCATTGTTACAAAGCTATATATCGCAATCTCTTCAGCTTTTCATAGCCCTTGTGTTTGACATCAGTGTAATTTTAACTGAGGTACCCACCATGATTTTTTTTCTCTGCCAGTTTTTTGGGTACTTGAACTGTCAAAGTGCAGCCAGTATTGTGCAGAGTCTTCCTAAGGACCATTCAGACAAGTCCTGGGTACTCAGGCATGGGTGAGGCCTATGTTTTTTTCCTAATCAGCAGCTGTTGTTGTTTATGGTTGGGTTAGCTTTTTGTTTCATTTTGTTTTGGTTTTGTTTGTGATCTTTGGCTAGTTGGTTTGTTTGTGTTTTTTTTTTTTAAGAAGCCCTGCTCCCAAAGGTGATTGATGGTTCATATTTGCAGAAGCCTTTTTGGGTATGGTTCCATCCCTGTTCTGTCAGAGCACAGGTACAAAGTTGCTGCCAGCATGTGGAGATTTAACAGCTGCTTTGGGCTGCACAGACATCTGAAAATATTTTTCTATGTTTAGGAATTCACAGTTCAGTCTCCTCCATCTGACATGAAATTCTGTGATAGCAAACAACTCAATACCTGACACCAGAACCAGGGTAAAAGGCATTTTCCAGTTTTCACAAGAAAACCACAAGGATTGGAAAAATCATTGCTTGATCTCCTTGCCCCTACCCTTTTAAGGGTGTACAGATGGTAAAATAAGGCCAGCATACATTTTTCACGACTAAGAGCAGCTCAATTGAAAATATTACTTAATATTTACAGTTGTATACTCCTATATTCTTTATCACAAAATCATTGTTTCCTGACAGTAAGCATTTTTCCACCTCTCAATGCAACTTTCTGTTCTATGTGTGATCCTGTACCAGGCTGTGTTGTTAAAGAACCTGTTGAAGCTCTGCTGCAACACCACAGTAGATGGACACAAACTGCAGAACCAGGAAATGAACTCACTTTTTTCTTTTTAATAGTTGGAGTAAAATTTAGATTGTGTTTTTATCAGTAATTAGTGTCATAGTACCAACTAGTGCTCCTTGTAAGGTAGATCCTGTACAAATATCCAGTGTGTCTTTTCCTGAGATGATAACTAACAATTTTAATGGAGAGCTAGGAAAGCAGATTAGGCAAAAACCTGGGGCTGGGAAGAGATGTAGTGACTTACACAAGCAAGTGCAGGAAACCTGCTACAGAGCCAGTAATTGCAGCTCATCCTGTTGTGCCTTAAACTTAAAATCACTACTGTAAGTAGGATTATTTTTACCTTGTGATGCTATAGGTTAATTTGGATTTATGAATGAAAAATAAGTCCCTAAAAACAATATTCCTGCTATGTTTCAATTAAATTATATACTCAAGAATTTCAAGGACAACAGAGGTAATTTTTTCCTTCGAAGTAAGCATGGCAGTGGACAGGAAACAAACCATTAGGAAACAACCTCCCAGTCCCTGTGTCAGCTGGTGTTTAGTCCATCTGTTGGTTTTGTACTGCCACCTTACAAATCCTGGCATGGGAATACGGCAGAGGAAGGATGGGGAGCAGGGTGGGGGGAAGAGTAAAGTCAAGAGCCAGAACACTGCTGTGCTTCAGTTCTTGTTTGAAGAATGACTTTTTGGAGGCTGTTGTAGCTCAGCAGTAGTCCTGAGACAGCTCTAACATAGACTTTCACAAAGCATCTAAGCATCCTGAGTTTCAGGAGTTCTCAGGGTATCTTTCTTTTCTCTGGGTCCTTATGTGTTTGAATAAAGCCAGGAGGAGAATTTTACTAGCTGTATTTTAACACAGCAGTTACTACTTACCCAGGGCTCTTTATTATGTTGAGCACTGTTGTATCTAAATCCATGGAAAAATTCTTCTCTGCGTTTAGTCTGTATCCAGGGATAAACTATAGCAGTTGCTTTGTCATCCAGTAACCTCTCTCCCAAGCCAAAAAGAGGATCAGGAAAAGGAGAGGAGACTCATAGGTTGAAATGAAAACAGATTTGATGAAACAACAAAACTAATAATATAACCAATATAAACAAAATTATACTTGGTCTGGTAAATGCACAGTGGTCCTTATAAACAGGAAAGCAGTCCTCAGGAGCAGGGTCAGGAGGAGCCCGAGCAGGAGACTCTCCCTTCTCAGCAAACTTTCCCCTTTATACTGAGCATGATGTTTTGTGCTGGGATACACCCGTGAGCCAGCTTGGGGCAGCTCCCCTGGCTGACTCCAAACTGCTGCAGGCCTGTAGACCATGGCATGTGATGCTGTCCCAGTGAAAACAGGACAATACTTAACATACGTTAAAGCTCTACAGATATTTAGTCTTCATTGTAATACCATGAAGTAGACAGTAAGTTCTACTGTATGGTACACTTTGTATTTGGCAGTTGTTTTTTTAAATGCTAAAAGACTGAATGGTTAATTGGGTGCTAGTTTTTAATGGGCAGATTATCATTAAGCACTTAAAATACATAACAGGTAAATCCATGGTTTTGAAGCACAAAATCATGTAGAAATGTTTTTATTTCTTTATCTTCATGGAGACTTTGTATTCTTTTGTGTAAATTCTTTCCTTGTGTGTGGATTATTGATGCAAAAAAAATCCAACCCATAATGGTCCCTCTGGAATTCCTGTAGTCATTCCTATTAATCTGGTGTCTGTGCAAGTCAAATGAGTACCAATGCTTTAAAAAATCCATACTGTTTTTGTTGGAAGCAACTTGTATTAGCCAGTCTTTAAGCTCTATAATTTTCCTTTTACTTGTAAAGCTGTAAGAAAAATGAGAAAAAATAAACAAAGACAATTCAGGTGGAATTGGTCTGTCTATCAGAAAATAGTAACTCATACTTCACAGGTATACTTCCCTCTATAAATAAGAATTATTTCAGTGAGTATTCATCTGCAAACGTCATGAAAATAATTATTTTCCTTGAAATTTTAACTGAAAAGATATCCTTGATATATGTATATGCAGTTTCATCTTACTTTAACACAATCCCAATTTGAATACAATATGTTTGATTATAACAGAGTAAAATGCAAATACCATCAGACTTTTACCTCTAGCAAAACGTGTTTGTCGTGTATATTTGACAGTATAGTGTGTAAATTGTAAATTAGGGCAAACCTGGCTCTATAAATGCAACCCTGCCAGATCAGCATTCTCAGAAAAGTTTTACTATGAGAATCGCCCCTTTTCTGTGCACAGGTTGTAGTAAAATAATGCTGCCATTCTTGGTGTATGGTATTCTGCTATGAAAGTAATAGCTGCTTCCATTAATAATGTTGAAGGGCTACTAAATTTCTCATTTCCCTCTTATAAATAGAGATATTCCACCCCATTAAATTATTATATAATTATTATTAAAACCATCCCAAATTAAATTATCTATAACTATATACACAAACATATATCTTAGTGCTATCTGCAGACTGCTTAGACTGGAAACCTTTGGCTCCATAAAACCTTTGGATCCAAAATACCAAAGTTTGAGTGAAAGTAGAAAGTTAATAGGCTGGTAGTAACAGAGGCAGTATCCTCATTGGCCAGCCAGAAGGCAGAGGTCAGACAGACATACACATGGGACAGCCATTATTCATAAAGTGACTGATATTTTTTAAAAAATAGAAATATTAAAATGTACATGACTAAACTGGTCCATCCTGAGGGTATTATTAAAAACCAAAGCAGCCTGGGCAGCCCCTTACTGCTAGTTGGGCTAACCTATTTCCCAGTGGCAAGGTGTGTAAAATAATTTTCATCACCTTTAGGGCTGGTGACTTGGCACAAACAGCTTTATCTGGCTAATTAGCAGTTTGACGGATTGGTCCCCAACAGAGTCTTCAAATTCTGCTTTCTGACATCCCATGGAAGAGGAAGGATCCAATCAGCATTTAAAGGAAATCGTACAAATCCCTGGGAGCAGTCACACCCTTTAGTAATGAGTCACCGTGCTTTACATTTGCCTGCCTGGAAAGTCTTTGACACTTCTGAATGCACCCTAATTACAGGGTAAGGCCCATACATATTTCCCATTATCATCTCTGCTCTACAATAGAGAAGCAATGCTTTTTTTTAGCGTATAAAGATCAGGATTACTAAAGACTCCTGTAGAGTAGCTTTATGGCATCTTGCTTTTGACTAGAAACATTACTGTCTGCATTTATCCCTTCCCTTCCTGCTCTAGGAGCCCTAACCTCCCACAAAGGGACAGGAAAGACAGGTCAGGGCCCGATTGTGATAAATCACTGCTGCAAATAACTGGGCAGGGCTGATCTTCCATAGTCTGGACTCCTGAGCTTGCTGGGCAGTCTCTGCAATAGGAGTAGGTGTTGCAGCTCCCAAGTCTTTCTTGCGCTCTGGTCAGTGGTAGTCACAGCAGAAGCAAATGTGTGTCAGGAATGAATCTTCATGGTGGTGGTGAGGGCTAGGAGGGGAGGACAGCCCTGCCTGAAGAGCTTCGATATATTTGCTCTATTTGCCCTATTACCTCTCCTGCTGGAGCAGTCACATTCAAGTGGAAAGCCTGGGTGGTGCTGTCTTAAATAATTGTACCTAAAGCCATCTGAGATGGGAAGTCAGGCCCTGGAGATACACTGGAATAACACAAGGGCAAGAATGGATTGAATCCTGCAGGGTAGGTGAAGGGTTTATGTTTGTCAATGAGCATGCTGAAAGGTTTCTGTGAAGTATTTGAGTGGTGAAGTGGTGCAGACTTAGAAATGAGCTGCTTTTAGTGTTACAGTCATTTTTATCACCCCCATCTGTGTGATGTCAAGATGTGACTATCACAAGTAGCTCTTTCAGTATCACCAGACAGAAATCTTTGCATGGGAAATAAGTTCTGATTAGCAGGTGTGAGACCAGTCTGATTTTAGTCTTCTCCCATGGTTTCAGCAATAAACTTTTCTTTCAGCATTTGATTCTTTTTGTAATGAGCATTTCCATTTTACACTTTTGAGCAACATTCTCATTCTAAGTGAGAACTGGACCAGATTCCCTCTGGAGTCCCTCATTACTGCTAGGCTGGCTGGGTTGTGGCTCATGATGAATGTCCTTCCTAGCCAGCCATGCGTGCGGTCCCCACTGCACTCCCAGCAGAGAATGGGAGATCAGGGATGTTCTCTGTGCCCCGCAGAGCACAGCTGCACTGACAAGTGCCGTTGTTTCTCAACTTGCTATTGTCTTAAATACCCACTGTGTCGTTTCCCCACCTTTGGTCACACGTATGTCAACACCCAGACTGTTGTGTGTTTTCCAGTGCAGCAAGCAGACCTGCTGCTGGAACCCCTCTTCACAATTCATCATGGCACTGCAGTACGTGCTTCTACTTAAAATGTTTAATAAATATGTAAATTAACCTCCTCTATCTCTTCAGGTAGGAGGGTTGTATGACTGCATCTGTGTATCACTGAACATGCTATTCATGAGAATGGCACAATGTGGAGGGGCAGGAGCTTGAGGTGGAAGTTTGAAATATAATTAGCACAAATAAAAGTGTTGGTTAAAGCCCAAGTTTAAAATGTTTTTGTGTTTCCAACACTACATTAAGCTGAAATGGTGCTCCTGTGCTCTGCACAACACAGGTGAGCAAGACTAGGAAATGCAAGCTTCATTCATGCCAGCTCTGCTTGGATGGGTCCAACTATAGCACTGCCTATTAGTAATTTAATTTCTAACAGTTATCTTTTACCAGCACTTTACTATGTTCTCACTAATATTTAACATGAATATTAATGTACTGTGGCTTTAAGAGTGCTTTTTTGGTTAAATAAAAATAGAAGAGACTGCATTATGCCAGAACAAATAAGAACATGGTGCTAACTTCAAAACAGTAGAAAAAATATGCCAGTGAAGCCGCTTCCACTCATCTGACATCAAAAGATTACTTTACTTTGTACTGTATCCACGATCTTGAAAGCAGTGAAAAAAATCTCTCAGGGGTATTCTTATTTCTAAGTTACCTTACGTTGTATTAATTAATTAGCTAAATGGAGATCATAATTCTTTAGGTCTGCTTATTTTTGTCCCCATTTCAGCTATATGTGAGAATGAACTTTTGGCATTTGCTATCAAGCTGATCATGATTTTAAATAGTAATGTAGTTGCTAGTAGACTATATTAATCCTACTAGGGGAAATATTTAAGATAAGGGATGTCATGGTCAGTGGGATCAAATTAATCTAATTTAGTGTTGAACTGGGACACTGAAATTTAAAGTCAAGTGTTTAAATGCCAGTACATTGGTCAGATTGTAAAACAAAAACAAACCCTAACAACTCTTACTGATATTTTACGTATGATAACTTTGAATGTCTGGCATAGATATCTGACATATTGGTGTGGTGCTTTCCTGTCTCAGCATCAAAGCAAGAATAAAGGAAATATAGTTCCAGAATAGTTCCATTAGACAGAGTTGGTTAAAGCATATCCATTTAATAATGGACATTTTGCAGTGTGCACTTTAAGTCTCCAGAGTACATTTTTCCTATTTAATTATCTTTCTCAAACTTAACTTTGAAATAGTATGGTGCTAATATAATTCTGGCTGAAAAACTTGTCTGATAACTCTTTCAATGAAGAAATACAGTGACATTAAGATTCATATTATCAAAATAGCTATTAAGCTTTGATGACATGGATAAGTGACTCAGAATGTGTGAAATTCTGAAGCAAACAAGACTTTTAATGATACATTATTTTTGATTGGTTTCTTGTACCGAAAAAAGCAGTGAAATCAGGCTTTATGTTCTGAAATTTGTAATCCACAAAAGCCTACCTAACAAGTAGACACATAAATGAAAAAAAGAGCTTTAAAAGTGAGAATCAACTTATTTTCTTTGCATTATTTCTTAGCAGTTAATATGCTATTGATGAGGTCATTCTGAACTATCCAAAAGTGCAATTTATACAGTAATGTCCAGCAGAATAGGAAGAACTTTTGTGCTGAGGCTTAGGGCTAACAGGTGAAAAGCTGTGGTTCTGCTCCCAGGACAAAAAAAAAAAAAAAAAAAAAAAAAGTTGAGAAACAAGTGGAAGAAATAATCTACCAGTCCACAGTACTCAGATATATAGATCTCCATTAGCATTGTCCTTTGCTATTATATGTGAATTGATCCTGTTTCTTTTTGTATTTTATTAACAGAAAATTCATTCTGTTGAGTGCAGAACTGTTGAATTTCAACGTCAGAGCTCTTCTGCATCTCCACCCCAACTTTCATTAACAAAACCAGATCAGATGGTGCCAGCTAGCCAGTGAGTCCACATAACTTCAGAGAAGGTATGCTATACCATTCAGCCACAAATGCTGAAATCGTAGTATCATATCATTTGAATCTATCTACCTTCAAGCCAGCTCTCAGATCTCCCCACGAGACAGTTCCCAAGATGGATGCTTGTAGGTTTTACATGCTGGTGAAGCTCATTTCCTAATTTCATTATTCAGACAGACTGTACTCAAATCATCTATCCCATCAGGCCCATGATGGTAACCACTATGGCATAAGTTGGCCATGTCACAGACAATGGCAAACATAAGTGAGGCCTGAAAAATAAAATTGCACACCTACCATTGTGTGTTTGCTCTCAAAATGAAAAGGTTCCAGTCAGCTACTTTAAAGCATCCGCTAAAAACAAAAAATGATTCCATTGTTTTCTGACAATGTGGGGCCTCCTGCAAGTGAACACCACTTGTAAAAATATTTTACTTTTCTTCCAGACTCTTCCTCCATTTTCTTAACATTGTTGTCAGATATAACAGTAATAAAGCAAATCCAATTTGTGACTTAGTTTGCAGGCCATGTACAACTTGCAGATAAACTCTGTCACAGAGATGTCCACAGCCTGAAATTTGGTGTGCTGTAGTATCTTGAGGTCATGGATTAATTCCTCACAGTGGGCTGAACAGAGTTAACTGTGGATGGGTATGTGAACATACTTAACAGAACAGGTCAACCTTCTTTGGTGGGCAGTAATCATGGAGTAGGAACAGAACTTTGTATCCTGCAAAGGCATTGACAGTTTTCTGGGAAGAGACACACCCTAGAAATGTACACTGTGCCTACTTGTGCTTTTGTGTGACACCTGTCCACCTCTGCTCAGGATGCTTCAGCACCTGGCAAAAGAGCTGCGAGACTGTCAAGATCACATCTAGAGAGGCAAACTTGTATTTTGTTCAGTGCTGTGCTCAAGG
Organism: Corythornis vintsioides; assembly: GCA_025447755.1. Classification (NCBI taxonomy): domain Eukaryota; kingdom Metazoa; phylum Chordata; class Aves; order Coraciiformes; family Alcedinidae; genus Corythornis; species Corythornis vintsioides. The sequence continues at coordinate 8,748 of JAOEGS010001595.1, forward strand.
TAGACCACTTTTCCTGACATTTCCACATACAACAGTTAACAAATACATAATATTTTTCCTCAAAGCATTAGAAAGGGAGATTATGATTCTGTTTTAGTTGTACCTGTTCACTAACATTTACCCTGCTGTCTGCAATCTAAGAGGTCAGCTTCCCTCTGTAGGCTGGCCCTCCACAGAAATTGGGTCAATTTCAGAATACCCTTACTAAATTTAAAAGCTTCGTTTTCCAAGTCACTACCTAGAGCAGCTTATTTTCAGAGTATTTTTTCTCTTGCCATCTACTTTACTTGAGGAACACTGTTTCTCCTAACCTCAGGGGTAAGTCTTGTTACAGTAGAACACCTAGAAGACTTTTAAAACCCTTGGTGAAACAGATAAGAATGATCACAACTTTCACAGCCTTCAAGGTAAAATACAACATGTTATTTCTACCCAGCTATCCCTACCATGTATGCAACTTAAAGCAGCAATGAAGAAAAGTGGAAAGCAGAAAAGGTCAGAATGGAGAGCTAGAAGAGGAAACAAGTTAGATAAACCCTGTTTGGGGAAAGGAAAGAGAGAATTTAGACTTGTGGCCTGTTGTAATATTGTTATTAATTCTTGAGAGAAGATCATATACTGTGGGAAAGGGCAGCGGAGATTGGCAGATGAGATAGCATTGCTACACTCTGACCCCAGCAGTCACAGAACTGTTATCTGTCTGAGTTTCCTCATCTGTAAAATGAGAATTATTCTTACATTTCAGGGTCCTTAGGGTTGTTGGGACCTCCAGTTGGAAATACAGAGTAACCCATGTCTTTTGGGCTGTCTTTTCCATCTCTATATATTCTAGCCAAATTCATTTAAAAGCCAGGTAATGTCAGTTCAGAGTTTCTTGGAAAATGATTAACTTTAAGAATGAAAAGAAGGAAGGGTTGTTGTGAAACACATACCTCATTTTAAATCAGGGCAGCACTGCTAATGCTCTCTGCTGTGTTATGGTGCTTGTCCCCCACCTCCCCATTCCCGTCAAGCACAGGCAAGTCTCCAAGACTATTCAGGTTCCTTGTGACACTGTTCTCTGGAAACAAAATTGTCCTTTTCTTTTGAAAACAATAAATCATTTCTTTATAAGAGCTGACCAACCTTACCTCTTCCCTCCATACCAAGTACTTGCCACCGGTTCAGCAGCTGCTGTCATAGGAAGGTCAAACTTTATTCTTCTTGAGAAGGTGCAATAGAGATTTGGAGAAGTCTCACCTCTGTAGGGTTAGGTGATATAAACAAAATGTTAGCCCTTGTCCTCCTCTCTTGATGTCTGCTTTTCCACAGTTACACAGGGCATTATTGGTGCCAGTGTTGTGGTTCTGAAGAGCATGCTGGTTATGGGCAGTTAAGGAGGGAATTGCTTTTTGCATCATCTTCTGCACTACCACCACAGTGCTCCTGTTCTCAAGGAAGGTGGGTACCAGAGCTGATGAGATGGTCTGGCCTTCATTAAACCAATGTCAGGAAAGGATTAAAATAATCTAGTTGCATTTCTAGCTTTTAAATTAACACTAAATCCCCAATAAATTCCTAAACTAAACCAAAGACCTTTTCATCTTCAGATCAAGTTAATTTTAATCTTCAAAATTATTCCCATTTTTATAACATTTCCAAACCAGTTATAGTGTCAGTGGCTACATACAGTTACTCATTATTAGTTACTCATTAGCTGTTACAGAGCTCTTTAACTTCTCTCACCATGACCTCTTTCCCAAATCAATCCTGGAGACAGAGCCTTCTTTTATTGAAATTTATTTTCAAATATCATTCAAATATTTGTGCTGAACAGCTTCTCATCCTTTCAAATGCAGTATGCAACACTCTTTTTTTACTCCCACTGCTCCTTCTTGGCAGTATCAATGTCATCCAGAACCTCTGACCACCGCCATCTGTTATGTCACCTGAAATGTATAGATTTTTTGCCTTGTGCATATTCCATTGCTACTATCATTCCTCTCTGCTCCTGCAACTGATATTCTTCAAAGGAGAGTTCTTCAAAGGAGAGTTCTTCAAACTGTTTATTACAGTCCCCAACAAGCTTCCAGTGGATCAGAGGAACTGTAAATTTTTAGACTCTTGATGGAGCAATGAACTACCTTGACTGCTTGCCAGTCTACATCTGCAGCTGTTTTGTAAAACTAGTTTTCACTTCCTTGCCTTGGAAGCACTGAGCAGATGCTCAGAGAAGCGTAAGGACTGAGTGGGTAACATCTCCTCTGAGATGCCTTCCTCTTTTTCCCTGCATAACTTGCATGAAGATGAATATCTGCTTGCAAATAATTTGAGACAATGTCCTCCAGAGGGACCAGTTCTTAAGCAGAGTCAATCTTTTCACCTCAGCAAGGCAGTTTTTATTTTTCATATTCTCATCTGTTCACCTGTTCTCCTCTCTTTATTCCACCCCCTCTTCTCTGATTTTCTCTCTCGTCTTTCCTCTCCTTCCATTTGTCTGTTTTCATCCCCTTAAGTTCTCATCTGGCAGGTTGGCCACTGACCTCACTGCCTCACTTGACCTTTCATTCTTTATCAGCTCTTCACGTCTGAATGCCGTTTTGTCCAGCCTTGTCACCTTCCCCATAATAAAACAGCTGCTCTGTGTCAGTGCTTCCTTTTCTGGTTTTAGGCCTGGTTTCTTGAGGAAATAAAATTTCAGTGATTATATTGTATGAATGCATATATTTATCCTCTACTGCAAAATATTAAGCTTTTGGCAAAACTTGGGGGAGGAATAGAGGTATTTAAAGTGTCTTTTTTTTATCAAAGAACATGGCCCAGAAGAAGATGAGTTTATTTCATGTTTCTCTGAAAGGAAAGATTGCAGTTTGAAAAGAAAGAAAAAAAAAAAGATTGCAGATTTCATTCTTACTAGACAGCAGAAAATCCAGTCAGAGGGCTGTGAGACTCATAGTATTAGGTATTACATTATTAGAGATTATATCTTCAGAGCTTCAGTCTGTGTTTCCTCTTTGAACTCTCCAGATGTGAACTCTTATTTTGTCTTTTCCCACAGTTGCAGCCTTCATATTGTTATCTCCTGTTTGTATTCTTTACTGTTCACTTTGTTACCAGTCAGGAGGTTCTGGAGCACTGCAAACTCGCTCAAATGCCTGTACACAAATGCACGCAGCATGGGGAACAAA
>JAOEGS010001599.1:7734-19741 GCA_025447755.1 Corythornis vintsioides
ATGAAAGTATTGTGGCCCTGGGTTTAATTTTGGGGTTTTGGATTTATTTTTTGTGCTTTGAATTTCTTATTTTTTCCCTTTTTTTTTTTTTTTTTTTTTTTTTTCCTGCTGAATTTTGTAATGGACATACTCCAAGAAAGCACAGGGACAGATTCTGTTCTGAAAATAATTTATATTTATCCTTCTGTGTCAGAGATTTAAACTTTGATACATATGCCTGCCAAGCTGATGATTTGTGTGAAGTTTCCAAAAGTGGCTTTAATATGACAATCTTCATGGCAGGATAGCACTTTGTGCGGAACCCCATGCTTAGAGGACAGATTTGGAAGGTTATGGTTGAAACTATTAGAGGAAGGTATTTGTCCTCCATAACAACAAGGAAATGATACGGAAAAGATAAAACCTCGTCCACTTGAAGTAATTTCCTTATTTGCTTTCTGCTTACAAAATATCGTTTAGTATAAAAATACATTAATTAATGTTATTTTTCACCTTTAACATAGGATCAGAAAGAGCAGTCAAAAATTACATATGAATGGGCCATATTTGTGTGTCATACTGATATGATATGATATGATATATGGATAGCCAGAATTCCTATGATATCTGTATTCTCAAGGAAAAAAATAAGCATCATCAACACTTGCAGATGTACACACAATATACAGACACTCATTAAAATTGCTCACTCTAGAATGTGGCCATATCCTGGCACCTACATTATTCAAAATGTGAAATCACAGCTTTAGTGATTGACAATCTTGTATAGTGTAGGCATTCTTTCAGTCTGCTCTGATCACTAGTTTTGATTTTAAAACTGAAGAATAAAGACACTTTTCTATTTTATAATTTCAGCAGGCAGACATTGTAAGTATTGTATTATTTTTATCTGGACAAAATTGGAAATTTGACTTGTTTACCCTATCATATGAAAAAATAATTATATCCGGGAATTGTATCAGACAAATATTATTATTATATCAATGAGTTAATTTAATTAATAAAATCAATAGTAGATTTTTTTTTTCAAAATATATACAAAGAATTATATATAATAAATCCATCAACTCACATTTTACTTCCCCTTTATAATTAAGTTGTTTCTGATGCTTATTTCATGTTCTTTCTACCCCCTTGCAGGAGTGTCTTACTGCTTTTCTTTCATTGTCTCTGGTTGTTGTCCATGCATTCTGCAATTCCTGTATTTTGCTAGAAAGTTTAACGATCCTGGATGAAAATATTGGTAATAGGAAGTTCCTTATTATATAGGGGCAAACAGTATGGGTTTATAGTGTAATCAGCTGAAAATAAAAAGCTTGTTCACGGTTTTGGGTAGCAGTGCCCGGCTTTGTGACAATAGCTGCATCTTCAATTTGTTAATTACGCACTGCCCCCTAGGGACTCCTGTCCTACTGGGGCTGCTCTACCTGTGGCAGCCTCTGCTTGTGCCTGTGGCAGCCTGTGGCTATGGCTGCCTGCCTGCAGCTCCTGCCTGCCTGTGCCTGTGCAGCCTGTGCCTGTGGCAGCCTGTGGCTGTGGTTATCTGCCTGCAGTTCCTGCGGGATCCCAGCCTTATTACCTCCCACACTGCTCTAAGGGAACTCTTACTTCTCTTTGCCTTTTTTTACCTTGATAGTAACTTTGCATTTCTTCCTATTGCAGCTATAGTGATATGACCTGCTTTTTAAGTCCTTCCAGGTTAACTTTATTGTGTTTACTTGTTATTGTTTTCTGTGTTTGATTTTTTTTTCTAAGTTGATTATTAGTATCTGTGGGTTTACAGCATTCTATTTTCATCACAAGTATTTGATTTTATAGACAAAGTTTTCTCTGTATTATTTGAACGGGATGGTAGCATTTTTAAACATTCTTTTTCCTTTTGGTATTTCTAGGAGATAGGTTTTCATTTTTTTGTTAAAAATGAGATGTGTGAATTTCCTTCTCAGAACTAAATTTTGCTTCAGTGTTGAAAGGAAGAAGCTCAAAATAGCAGTACTTTACACAGATGTCAGATACATCATGAGTGATTTCTTATTGATGATGTGGTACTTTCAGGTAAATAATAATAATGAGAACAGTGACATGCTTCCTTTACATCACTAACATAGGTACGATTAGATGTCCACAGAAAATTTGTTCAGAAGAAAGTAGAATTTTGCCAAAAGTATTTATGATCAAAACAATTTGGAAATAAAAGACAATAAAACGAGCAAAGGGCAGTAGGTTTTGAATAGGCTTCATCAGCAGAGGGGAGAGGTCATCGGGGAAGATGAGCTATAGGAGCTATTAAATCACCTCTGTGACACTGTTAGAAGAAGCTGCTTAACATAATCATGTGCAATCAGTAGAAATGCTGTTTATTACAAAATGTTTTTGATTTTCATATTTGATATTGTTATATAAGATGGTGTCATTTAAGGCCAAACACATTTCCCCATTACAAATTATCAGCATTAATAATCCGTGGTGCTTTTCCTGACAACTTTCAAAGTTAAAAAAAAAAATTGTTGGGAAATAGTCTTTGAACTGATTTTTACTAATATATTTAAAGAAGTATGCAGAAGTTTACAGTTTTTATACTGTAATTGTAGACATTTGTAACTCTTTATACATCATCTGGTCCTGCATCTTATGCTTCTGCTTGATTACACTTCAAAATGACACAATGCCAGCCGTCTCTTTGAAGTGCTTATCATTTACTGTTAAGGATCAACAAAAAGGGATTGTCTGTTAATTTGTCTCCTTAGTTTGGAGTTATGATTGATATAGGTATTTCTTACATGTAAAGTTAAGAACTGTATCATCACTTTTGTTTCTCAGATATTCATTGAATACAAATGGATTATCTCAGGATGAATGTGCCAAATCAAATGTCTGGATTTGACACATCTTGGTTTCAAGTTAAGTTAGAAGTTGACTCTCATGTTTAATGAGGACTAGTTTGTAAATTTGAGAGTGATGGGTCAGGGTTTGGCTCTTTTTTCCACAAGGTTTTTTTGGCACAAATTAGTATCTTTCAAGATGCTACCTTATAATCTTCACTGTTGAACTTCACTCTGGGTCATAATCCTACGAGGATACTTGTTCTTGTTCTATTACCCATAACAATGTCTATCTAGATTGCCTGAGAAAGCAAGCTCTTAATTTCCATTTTGCAGACTTGCCAAGGCTGCAAAGTGTTTTACAAGTGGAACTGGGCCAGAGTTTCTCAGTAAAACGTCTGGATGCCATCTGGTCCTGTGAGTGCAAGAGGTAGAATTCACAAGACTTAGCCAGAGGGGAGAGAGTAGAACCTACTGAGTTAGCTCTGGCCTTATTTTTGTTTATAGTGTTAGACCTGTTTCAGAAAAGCAAACTAATTTATAGTGTCATAAAGTCCAGCACTGTGAAGGTTGGGATCTCTCTAAAGAGGCAGGATTGGGAATCTGAAGCATTATTTATCACTCTTTCTTTGATGTTATGCTGATTATGATTTCATTGGGATTATTTTGGACTAGGACTCAGATACAGTAAAATCTGTGTACATTACAGTTTTACTACCTACAAAATAGGGTATGAAATTTACAGGAAGTTGCTAAATAAACTATAAGAATTAGTATACAAATTTCATTATATTCTGCAGTAAATTCTCTTGAGCTAGTCCACACACACTGACATCAGTGGGCACAATTTCTTTTTCTGGCTCATCAGTTTGCCTCAAGCCATATATCAAGTAGCAATGTACATTGGGACCCATTGCAGCCTCAGATTCAGGTTAGTGATCTTGACTGGGGCACCCAGAGAGCAAAATATATTTCCAAATAAACTAAGTCAGCAAGAGGATGGCAAAGTATTTAAATGTCAGTAAACTTAACTCAGTCTTAACTGTTGTAGTGCTGCTTTGCATATTGATGCACCCTAGCAGGACCACATGTCTACTAGCAAACTGCCAAATTGCAGCAAATTATAGACATGGATTTTCATCTGGTCCATAAAAGGTAATATTGTGTAGAAATCTAGAGTTGTATTTTTTAAGTTTTAGCTCATTATATTGTATTTTGTTTAAACTCAAATTATTCTTGCACATTCCTTTTACCTGCTTTTTGATGGGGTTTTAGATGGCATTAGCATGTGTTGGCTTGCTCTTTCTTTTTTCCTTGCTTATCTAGCAGCCAGAAAGTGCTAGAATGTGGTATGAGTGCAAGTAGAGAACCTACTTTTGGAAAGCATTCTGAAGTGTAATATATTGAAATCTTCTATAATGAATCCTTGTTTGCCAGAAAAAAATATTCAGCCATGCCAGAAAATTAACTGTGAGGAATAAGCACTTTCCTTCCCACATCTTTCCTCCCCCTTCCCAATTTGTGATGCTTGGAAGAGGAGACAAAAAATGGCACAGATGCATGCAGTATTGCACAAAGAGTATATATGGACATTTCAGTCACTGATATTTCCCCATTTTCTGATGCTAATGTAAGATACGTTGGGTTTGCATCTATAATTAAGATGAACAGATGGTGAAGACTTAGTTTAAAGTAATACTGTACATCCATTAAAATAATCTCTGCTGACAGTTTTTCTTCACTATAGCAAGACTTAATTGCATATATAACACGTATACATCAGAAACAACTTGGTCTTTAGCCATTTGCTCCATTAGGACAATAGTAAGACAGACGTCACCAAAACAGGATTTGTCTTGTAGACTCTTAAGAGTAACAGATGCATCTCTTCTGAAAACTTTGGCTTGTTTTAATTAATGAACCCTTTATGAATAAAAGATTATTTTAAAAAATATATCGATTTTTTTTTTAAAAAGCACCCATGTTTGAGGGACGAACATTCAGGAACATAACAAAAGGAAATTTTTTACAGATCGATTTGATGTTTCTTACACTGCTTCTCCAGTGGAGTAGTACACATAATTTGTGGTGTTTGTAGGCAAGCTTTATAAATGTGTTTCTTTGTGGCCTGCACTTACATTTTAACTTCAGCATATTCTTATGTCTCTGACTAAAGCAAGTTATTAAGCTGTTATGACACAGAAGCAGATCTCTGAGTGTTTTCATTTTTACATAGAAATGATACTAAAATGTCACTTTTCAAATTGTTTATATATGTATCATTAAAAAAAAAAAAAAATCATTATGTATTTTAAGACCTATACTTCACAGGAAATTGAACTTCAGGTTATACCTCCAAAGTGGTTATCCATCCTTCACCTGTTGTAAAGAACAGCAAGCGAGATGTTAACCAATAATGATTAATTTTCACTAAAGAGGTCAGTTATAGAGTTGGTGGTATATTTATAACTTAACTTCCTTTCTGTTAACTTCTTGTACTGCCTGCTATTCCACATTGGTGGTTATTTTCTATGATAATGAAATCTTCTGAACTCTAACCTCTGAGGATATAATCTGGCAGAAATATCTCCTTTCTTTCTCCCAAGCTTCCTAAGTAAAGACATACAATTTACTATTGCTGTGATTACAAAAAAAAAAAAGTATAATTAGGGTTTGATTAACATTATTGAAAATTTTTTGAACTAAAACATATTTTTTGTCATACTAAAAATATCAGCAAAATTGATATAAATCATCTGAACAGTTCTCTACTGAAGAAAGCAGTTGTCCACACTAGTTTCAGAAAATCAGTGAATCCCTGTCCTTTGTCATGTACTTCGTCTGTTGAAGGCCTGGGCTCCACACTATGTCCTCCACAGCAGTTGTCACTGTCCATGAAAATGCTTTAGAGACTATGTTGTGTTTTCTGTTGTTTTAAGCTCCTTCATATTTATTTATTTTTTTTTGCTTTTAAAGTTCTGCTTTGTTTAAAAATATTTAGATATTTATTGAAGCAAGAACTTGAACCCTGAGGACTCATTTTCCACTTGAGTACCCCAAACCTCAGATTATTGAGTCATTTTCACTGTCTCTCAGAATATTTAAGTATATTAAACCAAGTGGAATAGTACCAGCAGGAGAGATTGAGAGAGTCTTTATCCCAGAGTATGAAAATTCTATAATATGGTAGTAAAATATTCTTCCAGGAGATGTGGTTCAAAACCCCTCAGGCAAAAGGAGGAATTGAACCAATCTTTCTTCTATCCAGGATGACCTGTAGGGTAAAGCAGGAGAGAGATACTACTTTCTTTTAATCAACAAATTATTTTTCTTTAAGATATCTGAAACTGAAATTAAGCATCTGTCTTTAGTATGTGTACCTCCCTCCTGCTCCCCAACTAAAGCCATGTAAAATTAATTTAGACAGAAAATTGGGTTGGAAAAGGTTACAGTTCAGCAACCACATTGACCAAGACTTTCATTTGCAAAGACAATTCTGTTGATAAAATTAATAAGACCAAAGAGTCTTGTAAATGCAGCTGAAGTACATTTGTTTGGCGCCAGTCTGTTTGGTGTCCAGTGATAGGACACCACTATCCTGTCAAGGGGCAATGGGCACAAACTGGAAGACAGGCAGTTCCACATCAATATCAAGAAAATCTTCTTTCCTGTGAGGGTGACAGAACCCTGAAACAGGCTGCCCAGAGAGGTTGTGGAGTCTACTCCTCTGGAGAATTTCCAAACCCATCTGGATGTGTTCCTGTGTGACAAGACCCAAGTGATTCTGCTCTCCAGGGAGTTGGACTCTAGAGGTCCCTTCCAACCCCTACCATTCTGTGATTCTATTATATGGATAGTGCTCACTGATTAAGGAAATAAGAGAGACAAGGGACCAAAAAAGACAGCTAGTTTTTAAAAAAATTTATTTAACTAATTTGCTTGACATAATAAAGAAAAGATGTTTTTATTTGTGGAGTTAGCAGTAATGATTGAGTACAAGACTATTATATATGCTACATATAAGATGTATAATGTCTATGAATGGATATATAAAATATATCTCTGAAATTGGAATAGCCTCTAAGTCATAGTATGCAGAACACAAAATACCAATACAGTAACTGAGCAAATCTTGGATGAGTTCCAAAGTGACAAGTAACAGAAAAGGAACTACATGCCGAATAAAGAGTTTTAGACAATGGAGATAGTATAGCAGACGTTTGTGAATGGAGTATTATCTCTTTAATTATAATTACCTAAGTTAAAGGTCAAGGCACATGTGCATTGTTGTCTGTGAGAAACTGATTAAAAAATTAGAAGTAGCATTTAATCTCTGTGATACTATAACCAAAAACTATCTTAGAAATTTGAGTATTTCCAAGATCATTAGTTATTATGTGTGCTGTACCTAAAAACATGGACTGAGATGGGTCCCATGTTGCCATCCTGAGATCATTGACATCAAAGTTGACTCTCTTATCACTTAAACTAAAAACATGAAATTAAAATCTATCACAGGGATTAAAAACATGAAAAATGAAGACTCTCACATCCTAATTTATTCTGCTTTCCCATTCATACTGACCATGGAAAATGAAAGGCTCCATATAGTTCCCTAGTCATAGAATAGTCATTCAGGCAAGTCTATTCCTGGTCTTGGAAATTAACTTCTTAGCTAATTGGTTGGTATAGATTTGCTCAAAGGGAACCTAGTCACCCAGACAGGGATGAAGCACAGAGTGTTGCAAAGCACCTCTGGTCAGAAACAGCCCTATTTCTATCATTACAGTTATGTTCCGTGCTACTGGAGGCTCTGTACTGATTTCTGAGCAGAAGAATGCAACTGTCTGAGTAGCTTGTGCTTCTGCATTAGGGCATCTAGCCAGGATGTCACACCAGTATCTTTCAGCAGTATTGCACTTTGATATTTTGCTTGCTGTCCACCATGTTAGAGTAAGTTTTAATTTGAAAAAGTGATGACTCAGATCAGTGAGTTGCATACAAGGAAAGATTTCTTTCCCTTTTGCCGTGTTCCCCAATGGTATAAATATTTCGATTTGGATAGCAGGTGACAAAAGATAGTCCCAACAGGAATGAATATAATGTTTTCTAATGAGCACATAGCTAAAGGAGACTCAAGTGAAGAATAAGTTGAAGGAATTAGAGAATCAACACAAGAGAAAGGATGAAAGAATAAAAGAAAGAGAAGCAGGAAGTATTAAGGGTGATGAAGTCGAGGTATGGAAAGGTATTCTATGGACAGAGGTTTTCTGAAAGCTGACAATTTGGAAGTGATGTGCTGTATGTTTGTTACAAACTCTGCAATAGTGACAGAAGAATATTCCTATCCCAGTAAAAAAAAATAGAATTTTAGAAGTTGGTGTGTTTGTTTTTGTTGTTGAGTTTTTTGTTTTGTTTTGTTTTGTTTTTGTTGTTTTGGGTTTTTTTTAATAGGGATTTCTAATTTAAAAGTTATGGAATTTTTAGTTTACATTTTTGTTCTAGAAAACAACCCTGATTTTGAAATATTAGTTTTCTGTTTCTTGCCTTTCTCTTACTTTGCTACTTCCTCCCTCTTTCTTATCCCATTCTAACTGTTCAAATCTGCACACTCTTCAAAACAAAAAGAAGGAACTAGAAGGAACAAATGAAACATAATTCTGACAATCTAAAAATTTCTAATTGATAAGGAGAAAGGAAATATTTTTGAAAAAAGTCACCCAAAACAATAAAAAATACAGATTAAAATAAACACAGTAACTTTTCCTCATTTAAAAAAAAAAAAAAAAGTGTCATTTCTAGAAAAGTTTCATTAGGGAAACAATGTATTTTCTCATTTGTATTCATTGTATTTCTGATTTTCTGTATTTTCAGAAAGGACATGTTAAAACAAAAGCAACCTTTGGATCCCTTTCTAGGATATGATAGCCAGTCATGACTATCATTGCAGAGGGAGATGTTTTGTCGCCAGGTGTGGCCTGTAGGTGATAACCAGACCTTTTACATTCCAATTGTGTTAGAGATAAAGATGTAATGAAAGAAACCGAATTAATGCGGATTTTTTTTTTTACCACTGTACATGCTCACCTCCTCTTGCGCTCTCTCTAGTTCAGGGGTCATTGTTTACATTCACAATTGAGGTAAAATGTGCTAGTGATGATCACTGGAAAAAGAAGTTCACAAATGTACTGGGAAAATCAGGTGCCTGTGGTGAAGTTCTCGGTAAAAGCGTGAAATTACCTGCCATCCAAGCCAAAGAGGGTGAGTAACTCCAAGTCAGTACCACCATCACTCTGATTGAAGTAGTGAAAGAACATCTGAAAGAGCCTGTTCTAGGTGAGAATGAGCCTGAAGATGAGGAAAAAAATAAGAGGTTGAGAGGATGGAAAGCTTTTAGTGAATCAAAAGCACCTATTAACAATAAATAAATAAATAAATAAATAAAAAGTGAAGAACAGCCCTTCTTGATTTTCTTGACGTTTTGATCAGGTAAAATAAAGTCTTGTGGTTTTCTTGATAATATCTTGAGAGAGGGATGGCAATAATGTGCAAAATGTGCAGAAGATCAGTACTGTTTTGTGGGTAGAATATTGTTACAGTAGAAACCAGGACCACTAATTGTTTTTAATATGATTGAAAACTGTAAGTTTGCCTAGTGCAGAACATTAAGAGTAAAGAGCGCTAGGGCTATTTGATTTATAATACAATCTGGAAACTTGAAGTGGGAAGGTTCTTTGCATATATACAAGCATATATATAAGCAATATATAAGCATCATTACAAACAATTGCTGCTTTAAAAATTTGCAGTAGTAAAAGGTTGGGTAGAAGAAAAGGAAGTCGATATAATTTCCAGCAAAATTTTGTTCTTGGAATCTGATGATAAAAAAGCAATGTGACAAATATCCCAGGCTATCTAGCGACATTGGAAAGCTTTACTGGAAGCTAGATATATATGTCTTGCATAATTATTGATTCTGGTAAAGAGCTGGACTACATTATCTTTTTAGGTTCTTTCTAGCACAACATTTTATAACTCGGTTAAAGAGTCCCGGTCTTCTGATTCCAGTCCAGCCAACATCTTTCTTATTACAACACAATGGATTTTAAAGATAAATAATGTGGAATTTTGGTTGTCATTACAGTCAAATTGTGAGCTGAAATTATTTGCCAATCCAATTAATTTACATGTGTGTCTCTGTGCAAAACACATCTACCAAAGGCGAAAAGATTTATAATATGGCCCTTAGTTTTGGGGAATGGTTTATTTCGTTTCGTTGGCATTTTTTGTGGTTTTGTTTGCTTCTTTTTTTCCTTTGTCCTAGAAGATATTTTTAACTTATTTTAATTTCAAAGAGTCTTATGAGGGAAAACTTACTTTTTTTTTGTAGAATACACTGAGGTTCCAAAGAAGTGCTAAAACCTTTGGAAGGTCTCAATACTCTTCCCCACTGATTAACATCAGTGTAAACAATGGGGTGTGAATTTTCAAAGTAGGCTATGAGTTCTATGTAGTGATCTTATATTGTAGACAAGAATACTTGTGCTTCCTAGTGATATCTGCATTGTTTAACCAAGGCAAAGTATAGACCTTAATTTCTTCTACTGATATGGAATTACAAGGATTTGGCAAGACAGGTTGCCTGGCAATTTTTTATTGACAGATTTTGTCAACAGTTAAAGGTGAGAAAGAACAATAAATAGGACTTTTTTTTTTTTTCCTTTTACCATTGACAAATAACTTCACCAGGCAGTAATACAGCAGAGTGAATTGTAATAAACACAGCATTTGTGGTAAATTATCTTTGTTGGTGAGGAAAAAATAAATGTATTGAATTATGCTTTTTATGTGCAGAATCCACTTGATTCTGCACATAAAAAAGAAGAGAAGGATGCCTCATAAAATCATTCCTGTAATCCTGTGATCATCCTTAATCATCCTGTGATTCTTTTAATCATCATATTACTTATATGAGAAGAGTAAATTAGGGTAACTCCACTTCAGATCACAGTTTCATTCTCTTTTTGTTTCTGGAGAAAAATCTTGAATTGCAGAAATGGCAAAATCATGTTCTCACTGATTTTGAAGAGTACTTACGAGTTGTTCCCCCAGCTTCAAGGTGGGTTAAAAAGAAAATATATGTTTCTGAGCCAGTTAGTTAGTGTGAGTAAATCTAGCCACTGACTTTCTACTGTTAATCCCATAGTAACTCCAAATGACTTCTGCAATGCCTTACTTGAGTAGACTGTCTAATGGCAAAAAACTCTCTTGACCTATGCAAAGCATCCTTGTTCAGGTCAGGCAAAGATGTTTGATATTTTTGGAAGCCTGAATTAAATTTTGCATAAGTGATGCCAGAAGGCTACATGAGTTGAGTGCTGTTTTCTATTTGATTATGCTTCCCAGAGATACTGGAAAAATATTCCTATTATCTTTTTTTTTCATCCCCAAGTTCCAACATAACTTCATTTTTTTTTCCAAAGTAACACATGCTGATGCATTCCCTAACATAATTCTGAAAGCTGTAGGGTATCATTTGATAAATTTATGAATAACTAAATTGACACTGGGAGCAAAGTAGATAGTTGAATACAACCACCTCTGATTTTCTTGCTGGCAGTAATGAAAAGATACTTCTATGAAGTTCTGTTGTAAACCAGTAATTCAACTTAGAGTAACCTAGAATCTCTGCCAAATGCTTGTTCACCTATGTTGTTGGTTTAAGTGAAGATACAGATAACTGGACCAAAATTGATGTTTGTAATGTCATTGGTCATGGAAACAAATGGGATTCTTTATGGTCCCCTTTCCTTTAAAAATAGGAGGAAATAAAATTCAGATGTGTTAATGCTGCAGGCAAAGAATTTCCTGTATTTTTGTAGAAATAACTTAATATTAATTTTTTCATACTTTTGAGTAGCATGTGGTCTTTAGAATACTTATTAATTTTAAAAGAATGTAAGCATAGCTTGTTTCATGTGGTTTTAAGAATAACCCCATTCTTCATAGTTTTTCCAAAATACTTCCTCAAGATTTACAGCCTGGTTTCAGCCATTTTTAAAGCATTTGTTTGATTATCTCTGCTCTGCTGTTAGACTTTTTCTTTCAAATTTATTCATAGATTCATAGATTCATAGATATTAGGGGTTGGAAGGGACCTAGAAGATCATCTAGTCCAACCCCCC
>JAOEGS010001601.1:0-15239 GCA_025447755.1 Corythornis vintsioides
AGGGGGGAGGGCAGGAAAGGTGGATTTGGAAAGCGGGCCCAAATTTTTTAATTGGATGAAACCCAACCCCCGAGTTCAAGGGGAGAGAAAACAACAACTGAAGGGGGCACTGGTGGATTTGGACTTTCGAAAAACTTTTCGAGTCCCCCGGCCTGAGGTGTTTGCAAGAGCAGGAAGTCGCCCCGGATGGCACGGTGGGAATGGGGGGGGGGGCGGCTGTTCGCTGAGCCGAGGGGCCAGCGGGAACCCCTAATTTCAAGACATGAAGCATTTTAAACTCCCCCCAAGAGAACGCCGAGCACTTTTCTCAAGCAGGGGGTGCCCTGGAGAAGGTTTTCCAGCAGGAGCCTGAGCTCTGGCTCACTCCATATATATTGTCTCTTCTTTATCTTGGAGATTCCATGGCCTGTTTTATGACTGCTGCACTCAATCCAAGCTGCCGGTATATTTCTGTATACTAAGGGAACATACAACATAAAATTAATGAAGAAGGAAAGTCTTGGCCCTCACCCTGGACAGGCAGTATAGAAAGCAGCTGTGGGAAAGCCACTTATCCCACTGCCTATAGTGTGTACAGTGTTTGTAAACACTCATCTCCTGACATGTTTTCTATGCACGGGAGCCCTGGAGAAGACCTGCCTGCCAACTATCAAAAAGCCCAGTGCTGCTTGGGGTCAACAGGAGTGAGAAAGGGCCCATACAGTGAATGGTGCCTTTTGTTGAACCTTTGCTTCTCTGGTAGAGAAGTGGTGACCCAGGTGGGCATTTGTCCTTCCCCAGCAAGCGAACAGAACCGCAGGTGAGCACAACCTCCAGTTCAGAAGACTCTGGAGGAACCCACAACAAATACAGTGAAATCTAAGGCCAGATCAGGCCTTAAGGGTTTTTTTTAGGCAGAACTCCTCATTAAAGTCAGTAAGGAGCTGTGTTTTAAAATCGATGGCACATTATGGCCCCAAGTGAGCACTTAAAGAAGGAAAACTATAATATAATTTTCTACTCCATGTACTAACTTCAGAAAATAAAACATGGGGTTTTTTTCAAAGATTTTTTTTTCCTTTTGACTTGAGTGCTATTTCAGCTTGAATATAGCCATATAAATAGAGTAAGATGCTTGGCAAGATTTGCCATAGGCTTACACTTCACGGGAGGTGAGGGGGGGAAAGAAATCCCTCGGTTTCAAATTGATATTCTGTATTGAAAGTCGTCCTGTCTCTATGGATGGAGTGGTGGTGCATAGATTTCAGTGTAACAAACACATAGTGTCTTTTTCTCTGTAGCATTAGAAGTTCTCCCTCGCCCTAAAATTAGACCTGCAGATCCTGGTGTGCAGTTCCTGCCTCTGAGTTTCTGCTATTTCAGCAACAGTATGCAGAAGACTCCCAGAGCCAGGATATTATGAATGAGAGGGGTTTAAAGCGAGCGACTGAGGGGCTAAATCGCTCATTCAGACGTACACACCTAAACCTGCCTTCACGCGAGGGCGGTGGTTTTTAACCGTGCCTTAACATTCCTTTGAAGCAGGGGGTCTCCCCTCCGCGGGGGGCGGTCGGCAGAGGTGAGTCGCTTTCCTCACCCGGGTGCTTCGAGGAAGGGGCGCGAGAGGCAGAGGGATAGACAAATTGCGTAGCAGGGCTAGGTGGGTTTCCATGCTAAGCACAGCAATTGCGCACGGTCCCTTACGTAACTGTCAGCTGGGGATTCCCTAGAGGGGGTCACTTATTCAACCATTACACAGACCCCGGCCGCCGCTCCGGCGCGCCTGGGCTGCCGTGGCCGCCGCTACTGGGGCTGCGGCTCCAGCTTCAGCTAACGCGGCGGCTCCTCACAAAATGGCGGCGCCCATGGAAGCAGCAGCCCCATTTTGTGCCCGGCAGAGCCTGTCAACAAAACGCCGACTTGGCCAAGGCTGAGGAACAGAAGGCGGCGGCTCGTTCGCGTTACAGAGCGCGGAGGGAGGAGAGCGAAGGATTTCACCGCCCTCCCGCCAGCGAGAGGAGACTTTTCTATCAAGTGTGCGTGTTGGGGGAGGGAGAAGAGGGAGGTGAAGGGGGACGCGAGCAGCGAGCGAGTCAGAGGCTGCGTTATCCCCGTGCGGAGCTGCCGGAGCTGCGGCGCGGGGGAGGGGAAGGCGAAAGTGGCTGCCTTGGTGCTGCCCGTACCCGCTCTGCCGATCGTCGGGGCCCGACTCCCGCAGATCCCAGGGCTGCGGGGGCCGGGGAGCGGCAGGCGGCGCGGGGCCGAGCGGGCTGCGGCCGGCACTGGAGCGGGAGGCTGGGGCTGCCCCGGTGAGAGTTGCTGCTCCCCGCTCTCGCCCTCCGGCGCAGCCTGGGCGGACGGGACCGTTCCTGGCGGATTCCGGCGCACCTGTAATGAATGACAGGACGATCTAGCTCCTTGTGTAGCTAACTAGGTCACTGCCAGCACTTAATTACTGTTTGTTTCATATAATTGCGTGCCTTACGAATAAACCGGCTATTAGGCTGATGCTTCAAGTAACACTGTCCAGCACCAAGGTACAAAATGTCTGTATTGGACTCTGATCTTGTGATGCCAGCTTGGTCGTAATTACTGTTTTACATTAACGATGTCTTGGTTCTTACAGCTTGTTTCTTCAGCTTATAGCTGAAAGACTTCGAGATCCCCTTATGATAAGGTCGTGAAGCTGATGTTAGTGTTACATCATTGGTTTTGTTGATTTTATAGGAGACGGGGGACTGCCCTCAGATTTGAGGTAAAGTAAGGGCTTGTGAATTTTTTATTGATTTTTCTGTCTTAATATGCATGCTTTTTAATGGTATTAAATAAAGTGGTGACCTGTTTCTGGTGGAGGTGACAATTTTGAAGTGTACCAAAATGACATGATATTTCAGAATTATATCTATTGTGTCATATTAAAGAGTCAAAGCTTAAATGTAGAAGAAAAACCTCACTATTTTTTTTACAAAACTAATCCTTATATTGATAATTGTATAGTATCTGTTAATGCATTGTAAATTTATTTAAATTGTAAAATAAAAGCTGTGCTGTTATAAACCGTCATACACAATGAATTTTTGTGTGTAAATATTATGTGTGGAATGAGCATTCTTGCAGACAGACAGTGGAGCTCAAGTAATTGAATTGTCACTATTCAGTAGTGGTTGGGTGTTTGTTGTTTGTTTGGGGATTTTTCTGTTTGTATGTGGTGGTTGTTTGGTTGGGGTTTGTTGTTTGTTTGGGTTTTTTTACTATAATTGTGCAAAGTGAATCTTTTGTTCTAATTGCTGTATCCTGTGTTGCAGTTTCAGATTTTTACCTTGAATCTTTAATACTAAATTTCATGCATATTACCTATCTGCTGAACTGCTGCTATCCAGAGAGCAGGCCACAATTGCTTTTGTCAGTGTGCCACTAACTCTGCATTTGCTTTCTAGTGGGTGAAATGTTCTTGATCATTTCTATTTTCATTTCTGCTTGTGCTGCTCTTAAAGTGTGGCAACATTAAATTTTGATTAGAGTAGCTAGCATCAGTAGCTGTATGTTACTTAAACACTAAACTGTAAATCATTAGAAACTCAATGTATTTGTTTGCTTATATGTGCTTGTATATATATATATATATGTTTTGAGAAAATGCAACCTATTAGATGAACTAGAAACGATAGTAAAATCACTCAAGACTGCAGACAGTAGTGTATAATATAGGTGCAATCTGAAAATAAACACAAAGGTTAAAGGATGAGCATCTGGTAGAGGAAAAAGGAAGAGTCAGAAAGCCACTGGTAAATTTTAGTGACATTCATCTTGGCTCTTTTTAATAAAAAATGTTAAAATGCTGGAGTTAGCTGCACATGTTAGACTAATGACTTCTGTGTTTGCATAGCTTGCTTTGACAGGTGTACACTGCAGCAAGGGTCATTTACTCAGCAAGGTGTTAGTCCTACCCCTTACTGAATAATACCTGAAAATTCATTATTTCATTTTGGTGTCCTAGATTATTTTAAAGATACTGCTACTTAGTGTAGACTGTAAATAGTCTTCAATGGTGCAGTATTAAATAATAAAGGTTTTATTCATGAAATGAAATGCTAAACAGTACAGTAAAGGTGGGAAAGCAGGTGTACAGTATTACGGGCTACTTATCCGCTAGAATTTCCACTACAATTAGTGGAACTTAACTACCTCAGCAGGCTTGGTTTAGTTCATCTTTAAAAAACAAAAAGAGAAAAAAAAAGGCTTTTACATTGAAAAGAAGCAACTTCTTTAGTTGGTAAGTAAGTTCATGTAAAAGATTTGACGCTTCTAATAATGTGTTGTGCACCTTCTTCATTTCAACTTTATGGTATCAGTAATAGGAAGTAAAACTGAAGGAAGGATGGGCTACATAAACATTGCAAATACTCAAGTAAATGGATTAAATGGTTTTGGTTTTGTTTTTTTTTAAATGTTACCCGTAATTATTGTAATTTTCTAATATTTGCTATTCTTTACCAAGGTCCACCTCATGGAATGAATTAGTTTTATTATCACCTAGAATATAAATATAAAAACACTTCCAATTTGAGGGTTTTTCAGTTGTGCAATGAAATATGAAACATGAAGCAGGAAAACCCTAAATGCAACTGAAGGAGAAGTAAAAATAAATACATAAATGCACTCCTGTTTTATTTCCAAACTGCAGTGCTTTTGAAATAATTTGTAAGTCCTGACTTAATGTGTTCTGAGTGATTGGGGTTGACAAAACTTCCAACAATAAATTTGGAAAGATTATTTAATTCATGTCCTTTTCTTCGAGACAAAATACTGTTTGCTGTGCTTCTTAAGTTATCATACCTTGTAATGCAGATTAGGCCTTAATAACAGAAAATGTTTTGAGATTCTAACAGGCATTGGAATGGACCACAGAAGTCATGAATGTGCTGACAGAAAACCAGTGCAAGTTCAACAAAACAAAAGCAACAACAAAAACCCAAACAACATACTTAGTAAATGAGCTGCCTCGAGCATTGCTTCGTGATCACCTCTGTGAGTGATCTGGTGCGTGGCAGGCACGCTTCCACTGATGCTATAGCTGAGCCTGTACCCTGAAATAGCACCAGTGGGATCTGTTCTTCTGGTTGGATGTGTGAAAGTTTTGTAGAGATGCAGAACTGAGACAGTTCTGAATGTTAAAAAGGAACCATGCTCAGAAGTACAGAAAAGATCGGGTCAAATTTAGCTCAAACTTTAAGGGTCTCTCATATGGGTGGGGAAGCTCTAGTTAAGTTGAAGCAAACACAGCGTAACTTCATAGTGTTTGGTAGAAGTTTAAGTTGTGAAATGCTGCTAGTAGGAGAGTTCTCAGTGTTGCAGATCTGCCATCAATATTTGCTTGTCATGTAGCACTGTCTCATTTTTATATTTTTACCAATTCAAATGGCAGTCAACAGTAGCTAAAAATACGTAGAAATTTCTCTTGAGTAACCGGTGCCTTAGTTAACTTTTATATAGGCATAAATGAGAAGGGAAGTAGTTTGTGCAACTGTGAATGTGTGGACAGACAATACATGTGACCATTTATGCATTTCAGTGTAATACATGCTGCAAAAAACTTCTCTGAAATCTTTAATAAATGAAAGATATACCAAGTCAGTAACATTTAAACTAACCAACTGAAATTGGCCAAGCGTAAGTACTTAAAAATGGTGAAAACAGACATATACCACATGCATTTTTTAAAGAGAAAATTTGTGGTTTTTTAATTGCAATTCTCACTGTATCTCTTCCTCATCTACTTAATAGGGATTTGGTCTCACAGTCTGGTGATAGATTTACAGCATTGTGTTGAATGCTGTTGTGTTGCCCAGATAAAAGGAAGTATCTCTGTTTTCAGACTAACTGAAAAAAAATCTCAAAACTTACTGTGTTGGGCAAATGCAGGTGGGACACTTGACTTGAAAAACATACATAAAACATTGGACTTAAACTGTTTAGTGATAGTAGTATCTAACAAAACTGGGAAAAAAAAAGGCTAGTGAGAAACATGTTGTGAAGTTGTTTACATATAAAGGGCTTTCAAATGTAGTCAAGTATCAGTTCCTGTTGCTGGCAGTAACATGATAGCATTTGAAACTCTTTGGGGAGTCTATGACTTGGTTAATATCAGGAAAATGCTTATTAGTCTGAGCTGCTCCTATTTGTGAATTTTGAACCTTAATAAGATCTGCCTTAGCCAGAATCTTGTTGCAAACAGAGGATGATTGAAGCTGCTTAGGAAAAAGTAGAAGAAATAAAGTGTGGATATGATCCTACGTGTTCCATCAGCTCCTGATCGGGGCTTCCAGAGATACCAGGATCATGATGTTTAAGAGCAGCTGATGCATAGAGCTGGGGCAGTGCCCCTTTCTGAGCTGAGATGTGCCTGATGCTGTTCAGAAAAGGGTGGAAGAGCGAGCACAGTCCCCTAATCTCTTTCCAAGAGGCAGAAGTGCAATCTGTAAATATTTGGGATTTCAGTGTTCAAATGTGTTACACAAACCTGTTCCTGCTTAGCTCTGTCCTTACCTTGCTTGTGTGCAGTGAGGAGATTGCAGGCCAAGGGGGATCTCTTCCCTCCAAGACTCTCTTGCATGTGTTGGAGACAATGCAAAAGCTGGAGGAATTCTTACAATTTCTTGGACTTCCAGTGACTTAGGTCAATATGCTGCACTGGGGACTGCTGGTAGTGAGCTCCCTGGGGTAAATGGCAGTGCCCTGAGCTTACAGTACAGTCTCTTGGAATGAAACTTCTTCCTGTCTTATTTCATCCTTCATCAAGTTACTCTATGGTTAGTTTACAAAGTCAAAATAGATTTATTTGGGTTTAATCGTACACATTTATCTAGATTTATAAAACAATAAAAAGTAAGCCTTTCTGTGAATGAAAACCTTCAAATATTGTGTTTGATCTGTTACCTCTATTTTAAGTCTGGGCTCATTTTTCACTTCGCTTTAGGAAAATGAAATAATGTCTTAGTTTTTCCTTCAAGAGGTTGCCAAGCGATTACAAAGCCTCCATGGCTTTCCTTTGGAATTAGTTGTGCTTAACACTTATGAAAATGGAGTTGTGTGTCCTTAATCTAGATGTTTGTGTCATGTTTTTCTAGACAGAAATTACAGTACATGTTTAATAGTGCAAGTTTCTCCATGTTGTTTAAGTACTGCGCTAAGGAATCCTCTCCTTTTGACAAAATATGCTAATTAAGCTTTCAAAGATGGTTTTTAAGGTGTTTGGGTTTTTTTTTTTTACTGTTTGTGTAGCTAGCTGCAGCCAAGTTCATATCAGGATCAATTTACTTATAGAAGAAAACATTGAATTAATTTCAGTATGAATTGACATGGAATTATTTTTTTTTTAATCTACCAGAGTTCTTGACTTTTAAAGTCTCATAGTTTCTGTCTGCAACTGAATATCAAATTTAGGCATAATTGCATACAATTATTAACAAACATATAAAAACTAAGGCTGAAAAATTAATTACTCATTACTTAAAAATTTTCCCTCTCTGTGACATCATGTGTGTGTTTTATGGGAGTTATTAATTATCTTTCTTTTTAATGCATGGTCCTTCAGTTTGAGATAGATACTGCTGAGTTAAAAAAAAAATGTGTTATACCTCTGTATCTGCATGATGTTTAAATGTTCATCTGAATTTAGATTTTTTTTTTTCTTCCACGCTTTTCTAGAGTTGGGAGAGTATCTAAAGGCTCTTGGTTAGGAGTTCACAAAATTCTGATTAGTAGCATGATCATCACTAGAGCACTGAGAAAGCTGAGACACAGAGAAATTCAATAGAAGAATGACTGCTAATTCAGTGTGTTCTTATTTAGTCAAAGCACAGTTTCAATGGCTATCATTCACAGGTTTTTTGAGAGAAGTAGCTCAGCATTATGAGCACTAACCAGAACCTGAGAGCCATGTTACATTCAGCCATAGGTTTTTCCATGATCTTGTGCATACGTGCTGTGGTCCTACCTGCATTATTAGGGCTTTCCTAGTGCAAAGTTATTCTTTGAAGCGTTTACAGTGCTCAGAAGCTGCAGTGAAGAAGGCTGTGTACCTGTGTTAGGTGCTGCTTGGTATTTCTGCATTCAGCTATCCCAGGCTTTGGTTGGAACTGGGAATACGAGAAACACTTGGTAAGAGGCCACCAATTCCATGTAAGAAACTTGCTGCTTTGTGTGAATCCCTGATCAATACAGAATAATAAATGGACACAGCCAATAGGATGTATTTGCTGTAGCCCCCCAACATCATCCATCCTGCCCCTTCCCCCAAGCCTGCTGCTGACTTTCCACTGGCCTGGGTGCCAGAAGAGGGAGCACAGAGCCCAGAGGAGTCCCAGCCGTAACTGCAGTCCCTACTGCTGCCTCTGGTAGGGGTAACTGCTAGAACCAACCTGCAGCATTGCTGATGCCACAGAATTTTCAGAAAACCCAGCTTCTGGCTCTTAATATTATTGTTCTCTTACAGCTTTTGCTGTGCATTTTCATCTTAATGTTCAAAAACTTACTGCTTTATCATGATGTTCAATAGGAAACTGCCTAAAAGGCATATCCCTGATACAGTCTACTCTTCCACTAAATTTAAAATTCTCTTGAAAGAAAGGCCTTTTCAAGTACATTAAGAGGGCTTTTTCTGTACTTGAGTAAAAATGGGAGTTCTTTTCTCCCCCAGTTTCATACTTAGATTCCCATTGAAAATTTCTTTTGAAAACATCGGCTTGAGGCGGACACATGGCCTGGAAAACTTCATCCCAAGGTAGTTTTAAGTTCAGAAAAAACAGGATATCTTCAGATATTTCTTCTTACAGTGTGTATTGGAACCTGAAGTGCTATTGAAATTCAATCCTCAAAACATATCCTAGTAGCTATTTGTCTCTATTTGCATTTAAAGTCACTACATGCAATGTCATTGCAAATTTATCTTTACACTGGACTCAAATGCAGAAAGTCATCTGTCCTGTCTTATGCTCACCGCATTCTAATATAATCCTAATTACTCAGAATAATATTGCCCAATATAGAGTCAGTATGTAAAAGGAAGGTACCAAGTCCTATCCAAGTAGTAAAAACAAAACATTCCTTACAGTGGTGATTTTGGCACTGGCTTCCTCAAAGGATCTTAGGGCTCTGAGAAGCTGAGCCAGTTCTGTACTGTTGGGTATGTGAACTAAGCCCTCAGTAGGATGTGAAGTATATCCCTTTACTGGGCAGTGCCACTGCCACCACATTCAGCTCTGACTCCTCACAGGATTGCAGTCCAAGACTGGAGCAGCTTCATCAGCTATCTGGATGTCCAGGGAGAATTCCCAAAGGATTACTTAGTCTGCTCATCTCTGCTCCAGGGTTTCTGGTGGCTTCATTGCTAATACTTTGCCTAGTAAATACTGCTTGCTATTTCTTTTTGTTTGTTTAAGGTTTTTTATTTAATTTTTAGGAAGGGACTGCCTGATGAATGTCTAGTGAGAACGGTGGCTTTTGTCCTCATTGTGGTACTATTGGCCTCAGTTGGGTGGGAATGATAGAAGAGCTTTACACAGCTCTTTATTTGTCCTTTCCCTGTCCCCATCCCATCCTCACAAAATGTTTGGGATATACCTTGTAGCAATATAATTAGAACACAGAGGGCTGCTCCATGGTCTTATGCCTCTTATTTAGGGGAAAGCACAAAAAAACCCCAACCCTCAAAAAAACCACCTTATTGTTGTTGCAAGAAAAGGATTAACAGTTACAAAAATTTCAGGTTTCCCAACCAGGTGGGCTTGTGGAGTTGATAGTGAGAGAGGCATCAGACCTTGGTGGGGAACTATTCCCAAACCAAGACAGTCGGAGTCCTGAGAAAAGAGAAGGGTAAACTTCAACTTCTGTATGTAAAGTTAGGAGTGGCAAATGACTAACCAATCATCTACTTTACTGTAGTTTCTTCTTTTTTTTTTTTTGTAACTTTATGTGTAAGACCCAGGCTATCTCAAAAGGTGAGATTTTGCCTAGCACCCTTTTCTGTGCATAAACTGAAATTAACCGAGTATCTCATCTCTGTGTGTCCATTGTTTTTTTGCACACTGGATAAAGAGCTCAGATTTGGGACAGTGCTGTGATTGAGGGATAGGGGAGGCTTTCTGATTCTTTTTTACACGATCTTCATAAGCATCATTACTGTAGAATTGAGTTTTATGGCTTGATGTTAAAAATTTTATCTTCATTAAATACTCCACTTGGTATTTAGATGTTATACTGAATATTTGTTATAGTGAAGGGTCTACAAAAATCTGCTTTTTGGTGCTCCTCTTGTCCCAGAGAAGATCTAGGAAGGAAAACTTGGCTTTCATTTGTCCTTGCTGGTTTCAATGGCATGTTGGACATTCCTGGCTACAGAAGCTGGTGAAGCTGACTTCTTCTGTATGTCTGCAACTGGTTTGGTGCCAGCTGGAGAGAAACATGCAGTTTTCAAACAAACCATTGAAGCAGTTTCAGAACTCTCCAACATCTTTTCATAGAAAGTGAGGGGACGTGACGTTTCCAAATTTTTGAGGGAAAAAATTGGCAGGATTTTAGATGGCCTTTTAGGTAGTCAAGCAGATCTTCCCCTGCCTCAGTAGATGACAAAACAAAACACCACAAATCATATGCCGTGTAGTCACTGGCCTTCTAAAAAACTGTCATGCACACTTCAAAGACCACAGCTCTCCAGTTGTCTTGCAAATGGGTTGTTCTGCCTGATGGAGTTTCTCTGAAGTTTTCCCTTTGCCCAGGACCACAGCAGAGTACTGCTCACTGGATGTTAGGAACAAATTTTAAAATTAGCAAAAGCAAGCGGTCACCAAACATATTTTGGGTTAATTTGTTATTGCCTTAGTAAAGCTTGCTGATCTTAGAGAGTATCAATAAATATTAGAACATACAGCTTTGTAGATTCAAGTGAAGTCATGGGAAGCTTGACATTTGGAAAGGAAGTAGTAAATAGGCAGGTTATGTGAGCCTGGGTGTGGTAAGAGAGACTGCTGAAGATCAGCTATCTGGTGGTAGCACGTTTTGAGTGTAAACTATCTAATGCAGCATAGTACCAGCCATGCTGAGTGCCCCAATCCTGCTGCTGGTGCCCTCCATGTATCAGTTAGAGAACAGGAGCTCTTCAAGTCACAGTTTCCATAGCTTCTTTGGACCTGAACTCAAATACCTAACGGGTTTGTGTCTACACCTAAGTCTATTGGAACTGAAGTCCAGGTTCTCTAGAAAATGTTGCATCATCTCTCAAAAACAGAGTCCTGGTATTGTGTATAATGTCTTATGGATGATAAAAGTAGTCAGGACTTAAGTACTGATAAATGCTTTTCTTTATCATGCTTTGCTCTTGTCAAAATTAATTGGACAAAACTGCTGCCAGTTCACTATTCAAAGACAGTAAGTTATTTGCAAAGAAACTCACCAGTAGAGTGTATATTCTGCAGTTGTGTTGTCAATTAATTTTTAGTAAGGGTTTGCTATTCTAAAATAATTCATATGTATCTTGATCTCTAAAAAATGACTTCTCAGCATTCTGTAGAGGTGGAAGAAAGAAGTATGTTGTTGATATGAAATAGAGTCTTTTGTCTGAATATAAGATAAAAATGACAGTTTGGATGTATATACCTTTACAGTGCTTGATCCCAGAATTTAGCCATCCTAAGCACTCTTCCTCATATTCTGTGATGCACCACTTAGGCAAGAAATAAGGATGTGTGGAGAGGAGATGGAGGAATTGCAAACAGCTGATACTTGTGTTCTTCCTTTTCACATCCCTCACTTCTCGAAGTACACTGTAATTTCAGTACAGCTTCCCAGTAGTTTGCACATTGTTACTTTGTTTTAAAAACATTTTATACTTTGCAGTGGTTATTTAATTTACAGACGTGAACAATAAAGTTCTGCTGGTTGAACTTCTGCCTGCCTAATTGTAATGAAAGAAGTATGAGCTATGCAAACAGATTTTATTGGAGTATAAAACCAAAGCCAGCAATTCACACAATCTACAGAAATGACATGTCATTACCACAAACTAGCTACTACAGGAAGTAGCTCTTGAATTGGGACCCAGGTTATGTATTAAGTTGAGATTCTGCTTACCCCAATAAATGAAATTAATTGAGGACAAAATATTTCAAACACTTTAAAATCCCCTTAAACCCTGGGGAAGAAAAATGTCTGTTAGCTCCTTGTTCTTCTGTTGGACAAGTTTTGATGTAAAAGCTCAAATCTAAAAACATGGAATCTAATATAACTTCGGAGACAATTGTTTCATGAGATCAACTCTGAGTCAACAAAATATGCATGCTCAGTACGTATATCTCCTCTTAAACACTATGGATCTCATGGTGATGTTTCATTCAAGGTACAGCTGAGATTTTTGGAAAATCTCTGGTACTGAATACCTGCAGGTAAATATTTTGCATAATGATGTCATTAATACGGTTGTATTAGTAGAGTGGCTTTTTACAGTTATGCACTAAATACTCATACCGGTAGCATGTTCTGGAACCACTGCTAGTGGTTAGGTAACAGTAAGTTGTTCCACAAATTAGTTTAATATAGCTTAATCTGTTGCTGATTCCATGGAGAAGCATATCATCCAACTTCATTCTCTTGGGATTAACTTTCTTCCTTCCTTTTGGGATTAATTTTCACACAGGTGTACTGCAACCCTGATGAAGATTAATTAATCTGAAAATTTACAGAACAGAAAGGTTATCTTTTAAAGGGACTTGTTACCTAAGAAAAGTCACTGAGTGAAGGGCAGTGTCAGTGCAAGAGAAGGTGGAAATAAGTATCAAGGAAAGTCAGGGTTCCCTCTTCCTATATTCCACCTTCAATGGCTCCATCACCCACACCATTCAGGTACGAACAGCAGGACACAGCATTGTCCTTCTTGTTCACACTAATGAGGGAGTCAATGAAACCTCAAGTCAGGCCAACTGGCAGTTTGCTGTTTAAAAGGATGATGAAGTGCTGAATCTTCTGATAAATATTTTCTCTAGTTTGCTTAGTCCAGTTGCCAGAGACCTTTTGAAAGGAGTGCACCTGGCTGAATAGTTAACTCTGTTCTTTTACAGGGCATTTGGGGTACAACTGTCATCTTGTGGTATTTACAAGAAAACAGAAATAGAAAACTAACTTTCATTTTACATGCAGCCTGTCTGTGTAGGATGGACACAGAAGATAGAGAAATTAGTTAGAAAAAGCTTTGTGGCTGATAACAACCCTGTTATATTTTCCTTCTGTTGCCTACTCTCAGCCTGTGTGCCTGAAAACATTGCATTGCATCCAAAGACCTAGAATTTGGAATCTGCAGACCTTGGGGATTGAGAAATATTGAGCCTAAATATCTGTGAAGAGCCATGTTTGCTGGATATTTTGAAGACTGATTTCTAACCAAGCTTTTATCTTTTGATCATGAAGAATCTAAGATAAAAACCTTTTGGACCATGGCACATCTATATTTGGGTTTTCTAAACCTATATACTATTTGTTGTTGTTGTTGTTGTTGTTTTTCCCCTTATTTTCCTCTAGACACATTTTTGGATAAATGCATATATGAATTAATTACACATCTATAATAGTGCAAATACAGGATATTACTGGAATGGCTATGCTTCCTGTATGTCTTCATATAGATGAAACAGGGACAGAGGATGCATACCATAGGGTTTTTTTTTGCTAAGATTCATGTTTTCAGTCAACATTGAAACAGTGTTGAAATGCTGAAGTGTTGCCTTGCCTACCATTGAATTTCCAAACTGCTGCCCTCCCAGGGACCCACTAGTTTTATTTCAGGTAAATCTTGTCTATTTTAGCCTTCTTTCTGGCTTCCACTTCCTCTGTCTCCTCTATGACACACTTTGGCACTGGAGATAGAGCACATCATTCTGGAGATTTATGACTCCCCCATATGTATGGAAGAAAGAATGAAATTAAATTAATCACAAATTATGATTTTATGTTATAAACAGTAAAGTTAAGCATCTGAAAATAATTACAGACTTTTAACAGGTGATTTTTAATTAGAAAATTTCCCCAAAGCAATCATATCAAACCTATGCTTAGCTTTAGAAAAACAAAGAGAGCTGTAGCTCTTCTAACAGCTCACAGTGGAAGTTTCACCACTCTGGTGATGGAAATGTGTTGGGCTGGAGCCCAGAATAATGCAGCAGCATCAGCCTCTCCATCTCTTCTGTCTTATTGAAAAAAAATGAGGGGCTTGGCTTTTGCAGAATAACTCAGCATCATATGTTACATTCCCTGTACAGGTATGACCCTTGAATTGCTTGAAAGCCTTGGGAGGCTCCAGAAGGACAAGTCAAATACATGTGAAGTAAGAAGAAATGTTATGCATTTTAGACCTTGGGACAGGCTCAGAGTAGTCAAATAAAATTAATATTCTTCAGTGTAAACCCTTTTTTCTCATGGTAAGATGTCTTAGAAAGTAATCTATATTTATTACGTGAACTATAGCAAAGGATGTGGAAAGTCAGGGTTGAAAATGAAGAGTTTATCCCTCTTTTTAAAATTAAAGTTCATCTTTTAGCTACGAAGCCCATACTCTTCCAGCCCAGCTGTTGTACTTCTCACACAACTGAGAAACACTATATAAAGCACTTGGTGTTATAGAATTTCTCTTTCACTTAACTGCAGTTGCCTTCTAAGCCAGGTCCTGGCTCAACATTTCATGTAAAATCAAAAGACCCAGGTACTTCAGAATAGCTGTGACTGAACTGGGAGGGCGGCATCATTTTCTCTTAAATATAGTAATCAATGCCTCACATGCACTGGAATCCATTAAAATTCTTCATTTAAATTGCAATGCTGAAAATCCTTTTAACTATATTTTTCCAAATATCTTATTGAAGTTTTACCTGTTTATAATGCTAGAAAACATTCAGAAACAGCTAATTACTAAATGCAGAAACATTCTTATACTAAACATGATTATACTGAAACTAAACTCTTTTTTCACAAATACCATTTTTTCCTATTTCAAGTGAATTTACATATAATCTAAAAAACTATTTCAATTTTGTATTTGTGAAATCTTCAGTAACATTATGAGGTTATTCATACAGAGCTGTGCACACAGGTAGCTGAAGGAGCTGAGCTCAAGTGTGCAAACACTTCCTGGTAGAGAATCTGTTTGTTATTTGTGAGACCTGCATTACCCAATAAAATCTGACATACTGATTGGGGCATCTTAAGTGCTACCACAATTT
>JAOEGS010001602.1:0-27613 GCA_025447755.1 Corythornis vintsioides
AACATTAATGAGGTCCCCCCTCAGCCTCCTCTTCTCCAGGCTAAAGAGCCCCAGCTCTCTCAGCCTCTCCTCATAAGACTCACTGGCTACCAGCCTGCCTGGCCAGGGTGGCCTCTGGAAGTCCCTGGAGGTGGCAGAGCTCTCGAAAACCATCCTATGAGCCCTTTGCCCAGAGGTTTTCAAGTGCTTTGCTCCACCTCGGCTTGCTGAGCTCTGCAGGGCTCACCATTGCCCAATGCCAAAAACGACCTCCTGACACAGAAACATTTTTCAAGATCATTTTACTCCTGACTCCCAGTCCCCGTAGCTGTTGCACGTGCCAAGATGTACTGGGTGAGATTAATTTCGCTCGGTCTCTCCCATTGCTCTTTCATGGCTTCGTGACTTGTCTGGCAGGAGCAGACTGTGTGAAGGGACAGCAACACTCTGCCAACCTCTTTCTTTTCTGTTCCCTCACTGACTGTACTGCTGGGGATCAGGCTGACCCCTTCCAGCCACTGCAGGTCTGCATGATATTTTCAAAGCACTTGCACCCTTTGCTGCTTCAGCCTTCCTTGGTTTATGTGAATCCTTTTCCAGAAGTTGGTGACTGGCTGTGCTGGTTCAGGGCAGTGACTTGTGAGGGAATGGACATGGTGCTCCATTCCTGGAGAGAAAGCATAAGGTTCTCTGTTCTTTCTAGGCAAGAGAAAGGGGTGCTTAGTAGCTAGGAAGAGGGTGATGGTCCACTGATACCTCCTTCCAGCTCTGCTCCCTCATTGGAGATCAGGCTGAGGAGCTATGTTTTCCCTCTGGGACTTGGCTTACCCACCATTAATGGGCTCAGAGAATTCACTTGACCTGCACTCAGGTACAGCTCACAAATACTGAGCTAAGCCCAGAAGGCACTTATTGCTGAGCTGCAGCTGGGAAGGAGCCATGAACCCCTGCACCACTGCTAATAAATAGGATTGATGCTACCAGGGCTAAGGACTCCACCTGCTGAAGATGGTAGACATCATTTGGGCTCTATGATTCAGCTGCATTGACTTGTCCTGTATGTTTCACTTGTGAAATAAAGCTTCAAGCCAGTCCAGGAAGTCCTCTGGCTTCCTAACTTGAAACCTAAACTCTTTTTTGAGTATTTCAGTATCATGTGGCATCAAAGAAGACTGACTTATTAATATACATATCAAGAATTTGAAAGAGGGGATGACATCCCATCACTATTTAATGATGGCATGAGCTCAGCTCCCATGGACTCTGGTGTGACCAGAATTTCACTAACCACCACTACTGAGCTGTCACAAGCTATCTTCACATCACACTGCAGGCCTCCAGATTGCAGTCAGCAGCACTTTGAGGAAAAGAAAAATACAGTTACAACTTGTCCATATTAATCTCTTAAAAACCATGTAGTCCTTGTAGATTTACATGTGGAATTAAGCTTCTTGGAAAACTTTTGAAGTATGTTTCTTCTCTAGGATGGGGCATCTTGTTGCCCACATTTTTAAAAGTAACAATGTAAAATATTCTGACTCAATTATGTCTGTGTGACTTGGTGTTACTGTCTGTGTTTTAGATACAGTCTTAGCAGGAGAAATTAGATTGAAAAATAGAAGAAAACAACAGCTTTTCAATTTGTTTAACCAGTATCTAGGCAGGAGTGATGCAATTTTCACAGCCACTGAGCACTTTAGCTTTCACCAATGTGATCTTTGGGCTCCAGTGATGGTGCCAGGCATCTAGCTTTCAGCAACAGGAATTGGAAATGCCACTCAAAGGTTCCCATTGCCGTCCAAGTGTCCTTAGCAAAGAGCACAAAAGAAATGCAGAAAATATAAGACACCAGAATAATATTTTTTTCTCCAAGCTTTCCATCTTG
Organism: Corythornis vintsioides; assembly: GCA_025447755.1. NCBI lineage: Eukaryota > Metazoa > Chordata > Aves > Coraciiformes > Alcedinidae > Corythornis > Corythornis vintsioides. The sequence goes on from JAOEGS010001602.1 coordinate 1,865, forward strand.
TAGGTGTAGGTCTTGCCCTACTAACACAGGATCCATAAAATGCTGTCAGAACAGTCACCTGCTTAAGACCTCCCTCAACCCTGAGATAGACTAAGTGAAATATGTTTGCTCTTCTGCTCATAAACGGGGAGAGACAAATCCATAGTTTGTCACACTTAGGCAATTTATATTTGAGCATCTGTTACACAGTTAAAAATGTCTTTATTTTTTTGACATTGCTGTGTTTGACAGCAGCAAATGTCCGCCACTCAGGAGGTGGTGTGACAAGGCTGTCTATCTGTGAAAGCACTCCCTGCCCTACCCTACCTTACCTACCCTACCTTACCTACCCTACCCCACCCCTGTTGTTTCAGCAGCTGACATTCCTGGATTAGAGGGACTTGCTTGTTTTTGCTAATGCACCTCCCCTCTGACCCACACCATCTCTGGTATCCAAATGCTGTCCCCTCTCTGCAGGAGGTGGGCAGGGGCTGCAAGTGCTGTCAAATCATGGGCTGTGAACAAAGGACAGTGAGGAACAGGGATGAGATCACCAAATCCATTTGATTTATTTGGGATTTGAGCCTAGGTCTTCTGGGTCAAAGTGAGTGCGTTAACCCACCGTGGGAGTTAATTCCTTGCCTAGTCATTATTCAGGCATCATTAAAGTATGCATTGTGCTGGAGGTCAAATCAGATTACTCTAAAGAATTTGGAATGGGAAAAATGCTCTGGGTTTTTCATCAGCCTAAGTGTTTGGTTATCTCAGTGTTTAGCTATTTATATTGTGCCTGTCACTGTGGCATGTCACAGTATAAACAAAGGGATGCTCTAAATCTCTTATTATTTTAATGGTATTAATGTTCTACAGCTGAGGGGGGGGGAAAGAAGAAAATTCTTTTCCCCTGGGAGATGAGTACGTGGTTCAACAGAGTGGCTCTGGGAAAAACTGCTCTCAGGGGCTCAGCCAGGCAGAATGGTCCCTCAGCTCTGCACCAACTGGCACCAACAGCCACCCAGTTGCACCTGTAAATGTTGCTGCCCACACCGTCTCCAAATGCCAAGGACAAGCCTCCACTGCTGCAGAAAGAGCTACCCTGCAACAGCAAAAAGAGAAGGAGGATGACAGCGTGGATCTTTTTAACACTTAAAGAGAGAAAGAGGAGCAGCAGTGTGCACAACTTAAGCTCTCGTGTACAAGTGTAGCTGAGCTGAGCTCTCCTCTGCAGAGGTAAGCTGGGTGCCTTGTTCAAATCATATGCTCTGGCACCAGGGGGAAGAAGCAACACATGGGCTGGATCAAGGAGTATTCATTTCTTGGCGATTCACAAAGATACAACTTGTAATTGCAGATCCAGACATATGTTGCCCTTATCACAGAAAAGAAAAATGCTAGGATAATAGCTCCATGTTGGAGTGGGATCAGAGAGGCAGAAGCAAGGAGCAAAGGAGGGAAGCAAGAAGTCAGCTCCCACCTTGGAGAAACCTGTCTGGCTTTCTGGTTGTGGTAGAAAACTTGGAAACTGGAAGCAAAATGAAAACCAGATTAAAATGGTCTGTACCATTAAACTAAGATGATGACTGGGGATGAAGTCTTAAGTACTGAGATTATTTTAGGGCTGACAGTGCTCAGAGAGTCTTGATGTCTGGCACACTTGTGTGAGGAAGAGAGACAAAGGGGGAAAGCACCAACTGGACGTGAGAGGCAAAAGGACCCTTTTTTTCACCCTCAAAAGGGTGAAAGAGTCCTCTGTAAATTTGAATCTGTGGGGTTTTCTTTGGCCTTGTTTCATGTGGAAATAAGGCCTAGACAATCATTCTCTAGCTCCTTCCAGGTGACTCCCAAACTTTCTGACTAGCTTGATGAAGGTGTTCTTCTCAAAGACATTCAATCCCTGCAGGTCATTTCCTTTGTGCAAAGCACTTGAGAAGAAGAAACACAAGCCTGGAACCACAGGAGCTCTGGTGCAGTAATAGCCACATGCCATGAAGAAAAGGAGGTTTATGAGCACTGCAGTTGCAGATCTGTGCCTTCTGCAGTGCAAAATAGCAACATTCCTAAGGAGAACAGATTAGACAAGTGGTAACCCAGGAGCAAGAGATGCAGGTGTAGGAATCCAAGCTTCATACATTCATCTACCCAGCAGTACCTGTTTGTATTTAATTTCAAACTGAATCTGAAATTTCCAAGAGTTTATCTCTTAGATAAGAAGATAACTCTCTCTTTCCAAGAGTCTCTTATCCATAGACTGAAACACATTTGTGTTCTTTGAAATCTATAAAGGGGATGTGTGTCCTGAGCACAGGGCCCAGTGCAAGCCCCATCCTTAAGGGGTTAAAGGAGAGACATAAATTGCTGCCTGTGTTTCTAAATATCCTGGTTCAGGTCTTATCTTCACCCTGCAGCAACAGAGCCTGGAAAAACAGTGTAAGATCAACTTCCCCAGGAGGAAATTATTTGGTCCATGGAATCCCAGTGGTGGAACTCACTTTGTACCATGTCAGGGATGGTCCCACACTTGCATGCATATGGATTTCACCCAAGGCAGACCTGTGACCTCACTAAAAACAAGAACTATTTGGCACACGTGCTTCTATACACTGAAACATGCAAAACTGGGGACAGTCATATACTAGAGTGCCAGACTTTCAGGTACTGGAACAGCCTGGAAAAGTGTCTTTTGTGGTTGCTTTTTGCCTTCTCCCCAGATTCACTTGGAACAGCTCCTCATTGCCTACCCCTTCATTGACCTAGTGGCCTTATACCACCACTACAACACTTTTGCATGACACTGGCAGGAGTCTCCTAGTCGAGCAACTTCTTCCTGATGGTTTGGGGCTGACCTCTCACAGCTAATGTAATGGGAGGCTTGTGAGCCAACACAACTCTTTGGGGCAGGACCCCTAACACGTGAATACCTGCTGATGAGCATGGCTTTGTTCTTCCAGTGGCATGTAATTTTACAAGGTGACCAGGATGACTGCACTCCTGCATTGTTGCACCTGCTTGCTTTGCATGCCTGCTCCAGCCTGGCATGTAGACAGGGTCCTGAATTTGACAGCAGTCTGCCTGTAGCAACTGCAGGAGAGTGGAAATGGGAGACACTGTCCCATGATCCAGTTGGAGTGAAGCTGCCTGAGAGGGACTTAAAGGCACTTGATGGGTGTACCCGTGGCCGTGTGAAAGTCAGGATCCTGCTGCCAGTGGGCCCTGCACAACTGTTGGACCATCCATTTTCTGTTTTCAGTGTTAAAGAAAAATGACAAAAGAATTTCACTGAGAACTGCAAATCTAACCTTCGGTGGAGAGAATTTAACAAGGTGGAAGACTGTGATGCTTACCTCTTGTGCTCCAGCAGTATCCAGTTATATATTTAAAAGATAACTGGGGCAGAAGTGATGCTTATGCTGTGAAATAGGTCAGACATGAGGCGACACCTTATCTGTTTAGCAGTGCACCCCACCATTGCTCCCCAGCCTCTCTATTGATTATCTGATGTTTTTTAAATGCTCCTGAAACTTTGTCACCTCATGTAATTGTGTTAAGGAGTAAACACTGGCCCCATGTCCTTTCAGCTTGGAGGATCCAATTATTGTTTCTCATTTCTGTAGCCCAGAAAAAGAGAGAAGGGCATCTTAATGCACAGATGGCCTGTGATTTACATCAGGAGCCACGGGGTTAGGGACTGTCCCAGCAGAGAAAGCTCACCAGCCTTTCTTTTATTGAACTGTCTGAGAATGATGTGTAGTCAAAACCCCGGCCACCTGTGGCCATTAAACATCCAGTGGTGCTTTTTGCAGGACTAACACCCACGTCCTGAGCACATTGAAGGCAGATGGGTGGGGGTGATGGTGATGGTGTGGGTAGAAATTACACTCCAGCTTCCTGACTAAATTGCAAGAATTATCTCCTTCCTGCCCTGAGTTTGCCCATAATATTATTAAACAGGCAATCAAATAATTACTGCATATTGCCCCAGAGCTAGGAGTGTTTCCACTGTGAATTCAAGAGATCTAAACATGTCATTTCAGTTTGTAAAGTGCCCTGGAATGGCGCTTACTGCCTTGAGAAGAGCTCTTCAGTCCTGCAGGCATTTTTATGAGGCTATAAAATGTCCCTGAGTTGCTGAAGACTGAAATATTATCTGGATAAATAAATAAATAAAAATGTACTTTTAAACTTCACCTGAAATAATTGGATTTATATGAAAGATTGAAAGTAGGAGCTGAACTGTTTGGGAGGAGTCTTAGCTCTGACAACAGCGATGGTGCAGCCATGTCATGAATAGGTACTTTGTGGTACAGGGTGGAAATGTCTGGAAGAGACACTAACCACACTTAGGCTTGTTCTTCCCTTAACTGTATTATTTTTATTGAGTAATACACAAAATGAGCACTTAAAAATTTGACTCCAAGAGCTCTTTCTCAAATGAAGAGACTGTCAGTATTTGCAGAGTGGTGCTTGGGCTCCCCAGACAGTACCCTAGTATATCTCACTGGAATAGCTAAATACAGGGAGCACTCTTTTCCTTTTCTTTGGTTAATGAAAAACCAAATGGGAAGTGCCAGATTTTGCTTTTCAGATTCATTGTGTTTATGTTTTTTTCCAGATGCTTCCAAACTTGGTCTTGACTTTCAGAAAACTACCTCAAGTATCAGACCCTGCACAAATGACACATACTGGCCTGAGATGACATGAAACACAAAACAAAGTGAGGGGGGAGAGAGACTTTTTTTTTTCCCTAATGTTGTACATCGTCCCTTTCTCTCTGTGTTGTGAAATACCACACTGACTGGTTCTGGAAGCAGAGTGAGAGTGTGTTGCCTGAAGGCTGAATTGAATTGTAACACTCTGTGATCTTGCCAGAAAGGCTAGGTAAAGCATCCTGTACAGCACCCTCATTTCTTGCACTTTTATCATAAGAAATCATAATTTTGAAGCTGATGGGCATTACCATCCCAAGTGGCTTGCATCTTTTTTGAATTTTTTATTTAACTTTGCTGGAACCACAGGACACAAGAGTCTGGTCCGAGACAATTTCATGCTTCTCACATAGAGCCAAACTCTGCTGGATCTGCAGTGCTGTAAGCTCAAAGTATCCACAGTGAAGGCTTCTGCTCTCTAATCTTTCTGTGCTCAAAGTATTTCTTATCCATCCCTGACCTCTAATCCCCTTGGTATCTCTGTCTTTTGCAGGCAGTTAGCTGCCCTCCCTTGCAAAGACTTCCCTGTCTCTCCCAGATGACAGGGAGGATGATTCCTACCACAGTGGATAGAAAGTCTTTCACTTCACAGCAAGCACACTGCCTTCCTGCCCCATTGCATCCATCACCCTGCATGTGCCTTGTTGGGTATTTCCACTGGAAGAAGCAAGAGCATGGGCTCTGTTCACATAACAGCACTTCCCATCACTTCCATCATTTAATACAAGTCCTTTTAAGCCTCCAAGTACTTCAGAAAGCAGGCTGAATATTATTATCTGCCCCATACAGCTGGGGAAACTATAGCTCATATGCTTGCTAAAAGTTGTGTCACATGAGGACTTTGGTTTCCATTTTCCTGAGCATGTCCTAGCCATGACACCAAGATACATTCACTGGTTCCCCTATTTCTTCACACAGCAGGTCCTTAAAAAAGAGGAGATGTCCCCCACCCTGGAAGCACTTTCTAGCCCATCCTTATGGTCAGGGGATAGATACAATTTCCAACCCTGATTCCCTGGAACAAACCAGCCATAAAAGCAGAAGTATCTGACAAATTTGGTCTGGCACAGACTGTTCAGTGCAAATCTTAATGCAAATAAGAGAAATGTCAGTGCTAAAAGAAAAAGAGTATTTAGGAAAAAAAAAATTTAAAAAATCTTATGCTGTTTTGTGGCATTTGTGCATAAAATAATGAGACCAAATATATCACCATTGAATTCAAGCCAGTTAAGTTCATAACGTCTAATCCAGCTGGTGGATCATGACTCCCTTCATTATTTAAAGCAATGCTGTGGGAAAAGACACACAGCAAAGCTAACAAGATGGTGCTTGAGCTGCCATCCTCCTGGCAGCAGAACAAATGCAGCGTGCGTTTTCTCACACCAGCAGGGAGAGGAAAAGAAAACGTGGAGCTAACGAGGAGCCCAGCATCCCCTCACGATGCAGACTGAGCCTCACCCGCTGCCATCGCCCCTGCAATCTGGCTCTGTTTGCCTCAAGTGACAGTGTACCCCTGCTTCTGACCAGAGTCCTGGGGTTTGTAAGGTGGTGTGATACTCAGCCAGGAGAAGGCTGTGCTGGAGCAAAGTGGTCCACCTGGCTCTCCAGAGTATCCCTTCAACACCAGGAGATAGGTGGTAAGCGTCTACCTTGCGATTCTTCCTCCTTAGCATCCTCCTCGGCAGCCCAGGGATGCAGCCAGAGGTGGTAACTTTGCATAGATCAGCCCTTGCACTAATTTATCTTCTTCTCTCAATTCACCCACTCTCCCACTCAAACTTTTTGTGTCGTGGCATCAGTGTGGAGATTGTGTCTTTGTTGCATTTTCTTGCAATACCCTCAGCCTTCTTCTCCCCTCCTGGCAGTAACCCTCTGCCTGCACTTCTGCCTCCTTGCTTGTGCCTCCTCCATGACTCAGCCTCCCAGTTTTGGACACTGTTGATTTGAGCATGGTCTAAAGGCCCCCTCACAAGCCTGTCCCTGCACACGAGACCTCTACCTGTACCCTGCTGCTCCTGCAGGGCCTCCTTCAAGGAGCTGGTGGACATTGCTCCAGGATGGCTGGCACATCCCATTCCCAAAGAGCAACTTTCAGCTCCGGAAGGCATCATGCTGCCTTGTGGCTAAGAAGGTGTTTTTCATGCTGTAAGCACAGTGGGTCCAGCACGGCTGTCACAGCAGGGAGAACACGAGGGCTCTGCACAACTCGGGCTGTATGGCTTGTCTCAGAGGTGGCCGAATGTGCATGACTACATCTTTCCTTATGATCATGGCAAGATTGATCAAGGTTCAACAGCATTGGCACTCACAACTCTACTTCCCTTCTTCCATACTGAGATCTTTCATCTCTTCTTTGCCTGTTTGGGAAGTGGCTTTCTGTAGAACAAATAAAATGACACCCTTGCTTCATTGCTCATGACACATAACTGCTAGGAAAAAGGATTTTTAATTTTTTTTCAGGGTAAAATTAAAAAAGATATCCTTATGACATTTGTTTTCCATTTGATGTTCATTTTCAAGGAACACTGATTTCTTACCGCAGAGAGCTCATTGAGCACCTCAGAGAGCTTGGCACTTGTCAGGGTAGTCCTTAATTGATGCATCCACAGGGCTGTGGTGTCTCTCAAATATCTCCCAAATATATGAGATACACATATTAAAAAAAACCCAAACAAACAAAGCTCAAGGCACAAAAAAATGTACAAAAATATTAAGTAACTTCCTTGCAAATCAGCTTTTATCTGCTTTTTTCCTTTCCTATCTCAACTGACAAGCTCCTCTGTCATATATCCAGGCCTCCAAGAAAAAAAGCAGGCCAAGACAAACATTACCTTCTACTGTGGGAAAACAAATTGACCCCTCTTTGTATTGTAGGTGAATTTTTCCAATTCTCCTTCATACAAAACAAAGAATACAAGCTATCCACATATTTGTACATCAGCATCTTAGTCTTGGAGCTCAAACAAGAGGAGACAAAGATCAGGGAACAGAAATAGCTTTATTGAAGTGCTGGGTGTTTCAGCAGAGAAAGGACAAGAAAGGTAAAAGAACTCATCAACACCCAGAAATAGGTGTGGTGCTTTCACATGTGTTTGACAACTGCCTGGAATGGTTTCCTTAGAAGGCAAAGATTGCCTGCCCACCAGCTGAACTCAGGAGGCAATCACTGGGGCCAAGGATTTTTGGTGGAGGGAGCTGAAGCTAGGTGTGGACTGTGGAAAGAGTAGGAGGGGTAATGGGCTGGTGTCTGCTCAGAGGGTGCTGAGTGGCTGAGCCCTGAGGCTCTTGGTAAACTGAGCATCTGGCTGGGCACCAACCAGCAGCTAGTTGCTGATGGCTCTGCAGCTTTGCTGGCTGTTTTGCTGAGGTAATTTGGGGGGTCCGCCAAGTTGCTGCTTTAGTCAAGCTCCCAAATCTTAAAACACACAAATTTTGAAGGCCCCCTCCAGATAACCACCAGACCCTCTCAAGGTGCTATGCAGGGGCTTGGGCATCCATACACCCTCCCTGCCCCGAGGAAGATGCTGGGATACCGAGGCTCAGCCCCGGTATTAATCGGCCCAGCCTGGCAATGACCAGAGGTGCTAGAGGCTTGATTTTGCAGGGTGGGGAGGGCACCCTGGAGTTCCCGATTGCTTGTGCCAGAGGGGGTAGGGGAGGTAAAGGAGACATCCTTTGGAACTCAACAAATTAGTTGCCTATTTTTCCTTGTCGTTTCCTGTCGAGGCCAAAGGACGCAAAGCTACGGACTGTGACTGCGCCTACTCCGTCGGTGTCCCATTACCCAGAGGTAAGACACTGTCCCACTGCCCCATCTCCGCCTTCCCCCCGGATTGCCGCAGGGACCGCTCTCCCTCCGCTGCCGGGAGCCCGGAGCGGCGCGGCCCGGGACAGGGCGATCGGGGCGGGACGGGCGGAGCGGGGCGCGGGGTCAGCGTCGCGGCCGCGGGCGGGCGGCAGGTGGAGCCGCGGCTCCGCGGCGGGCTGCGGGGCGGGCCGGGCCGGCGGACGCTAGAGGTCTCTCGCCGCTCACGGTTAGGCCGTGCCGGGCACAGCCGCCGGGACCGCGCCGGGCGCTGGAGCGGGCGGGTGCTGAGCGCCAGAGGCTCAAGGGAGCCGCCGCCGCTGCCGCCGCCACCACCGCTGCCTTCCCCTTGGCGACCGGGGCAGCGCCGCCGCCCCGCCGGCTCCTCAGGGCGGCCCCTTCCCGCTGCGCCGAGATACCCGCTCGGCTGCCCGCCGCAAACTGCTCAGGGCGAGCCGGGGGTGAACGGGGCTTTTCAAAGCAAGTTAACACTCAGGGCTATTAATGAGCATCGGGTTGGGTTGTTTTGGTTTTGTTTTTATTTTATTTTTTTTTTTCTTTCTACCACAAGGTGAATTTTCAGCCGGCTTCTCAGCGGCACATGGAATGTTCTGTGAGTGGATGAGCAGAGGGCTACTGAAAGCTCAGGTCAGTAGGTAGCGATGGCACATCGCTCCGCTTTCCCGGCCATCTGCTTTGTTTCTTTGTTAGCGACCCGCAATGCACACGCCATGCCAGCGCTTCGAGGTGCTCGCAACTTACAAGGGGGAAAAAAAAAAAGGAATTAAATCAATGACCAGTTTAAAAGGGGATTTCACTGTCTTATTTTAAGGGCTGTGATGACTCCAAACTATAAAACATGACTGAGAACTGAACGACAATTCACAGTATGAGGTGGTTTGGTTTTTTTTTTTTTTTTCTTTCCCCAGAGACTCTGGGTTTTGTTTCAGAAACTTCATAGGCGTAGGAGCTGGCTGCAAAGGTTGAACCAGATCTATTCCAAGTTTTATCTGCCTCACAAAAGTCATTTTGGCAGCCAGGAAACCGACAAGACCTGAATCCAAAACACAGCAGAAGTTCCCCGTTAGAAACTTTAGAAGAGGAAAATGTCTAGCACTTCGAAACAATGTAGGCTTTCATGTGAAGCTCTTTTGCAAACTTACAACACAGTAAAAAGTTCTTGGATGAAACCCTGTTTACTCCCATCACATGCTGACACCCAGTCCAGGTTCCCTTACCCAAAGCAAAGGGCCTGCAAGAGTGTGCAAAAATCTGCTCTGAGTGCATATTTGTGTATGGCACCAACACAAAAAAAGCTGTGACAGCAACTGAATGAAGTAAATGCTTTTCCTACCAGAGCAGTTCAGCGAGTGCATCTGAGGCCATTCCTCTTCTCTTTTCTAGTTTGACATTTTCCTGGCCCTGTATGCTAATGGAAACCATCCTAAACTAGCAGGTATCACCTGCCCCTGCAGGGAAGCAGCATCTCCTTCTCCCAGTACTTGCCACCAGTGAAAATTTCTGGAAACAAGCGAGCAAGCTGAGTTAAAAGGCTTTATCTTGCACTGGTAACACTGCTGCTGAATGAGATACAGACTGGTGAGAAACTGAACCTGTTACAAAACTGCCATTCAGCATGGAAGCAAGTTTCTTCAGCATCACAATGTGTCCCCACATTGCCCTTCTGAGATCTTCAATACAAGGCTTTCCTCTTGCTGAAAATCTCTCAGATGGGGCAGCAAGGAAGTGATAGATAAGGAAGTGGAATTAGTCATAGTGCAGACAGAGCTTGTGTGTCACAGATTCCCCTTGAAAAATATGTGTCTTTTTTTTTTTTTGCAATCTGAATTGCAGCTGCAGTTTGCATCTCAGGACCCTCTGTGCTGTGCCACGCACAACTGCATCACAGGAGAGTGTGTTCTCCACTTGACTGCAGTCTGAGCAGGGGGCTTCCTTGCACCCCACCAGCCAGAGCCTATCAGCCTGGCTAGAAGAGGAATACTGGCTCCACTGGGAGTTGAAGGCACAATAACTTGCAGGAAGAAGTACTCCCAATTCGTGGAAAACTTCACAGCTTCACTGAAGGCATTTTCAGGAGATTCTTCTTGATCTGGCCTGAGAAGCCATGTCTGTGTCCTGTCCATGTCCATTGCTTTCTGTCTAGTGGTTTGAAAGCAGGAAAACTGCATGGACAGATGTCCCAGAAACTGGAAATAGGATCAAGGCAAACTCTTAACTTCTTTGATGACTTTTTATATTTAAGTGCTTTCCTTCTTTGCTTTATTTCTGGGTTCACATCAACAGAGCTTTCTTATTTACCTAGTTAATCTGTGATGTCTCCTTCCAGGGCTTTTATTTAAGCATTTTCCTGAAATATGTAACTGGAAGAACTGTGGTTTCTTTCCTCTGTATTACAATGCATGTGATTTGTTTTCTTGATATCTGTCTGGTCATGCATGCTTTTTTACAGGTGGAGATATACTGAAGTGAGAATCCTTTCTCCAATTAAATGCTTTCAGTTTAAGAAATCATTCTCTTTTTATGTGCAAAAGGGTCTTGAAGCCAATCCAGGCAATACAAAGGAAATCAATGTTTCCTCCTTGGTGAGATGTATTTGTTTTGAAGTTGTTTGTGTTGTATCAGGGAGAGGACTTCATCCTCAAAAGGTTATTAATAAATAATGAACATACAGAAGTCTTGGCCACCAGCTGAAGTGAAAAAAAAGAGAGAGAACAAGCCCACAGCTCTTCTAAGGCCAAGCATCACTATTAACATCTGCCCCAAAGTGTTGTCACTCATAATGAATTTGCCTTTTCCAGGGAGGGTGCTCCTGGGCATGGGGAGTCCAGATCCAGGTGGGTTGATGCTCTGCCTACACTGAAAGGCAGAATTTAAAAATTTAAGGCCAGAAATCTCTTTAGTACAGTAATTTAGGGAGGTGTCACAAATTTATGGATGCTGAAACCACTCTTAATCATTTGAGCTTTCCTTTGAGACCTGTACCTGGGCAGCATGTGCTGAAGATGAAATGTCAACTCAATCATTCTTCAGCGAGATGTTGTGGAATGCTTTTTTTTTTTCCTAAAGATACATTTAAAGGGCAACTTGTTTGCATAACATTTTCATATCCTCAGTCTTGAAAAAGAAGCCAGGACTATGATCTGAAATCTAATAGTCTTACCTTTTGTGGTGGCAGAGGAAAGGGGGAAATGTCACTTAAAAATGTCTCAATTTTCTTTGTAAAAGAGCATTGTGTAAGCTGGGAGAGACAGTTGAGGAAGAGTTAAAATAGTAGATAGCATTACAGGTTTGGTTTTGGTTTTTTTTTTTTAATTGCCTTACCCAAGGCATTTACTGTGGGTTCTCTATGTGAAAAGTGGTGGAATTATATGGAGATGTGTTTAAATATTAAACATTAATGTTCTTCTTTTAATTGTGAAGCCAGTATTAAATCCGTTATTTTTTCATTAGTGCACCTAAAGCCAAATTGATTTAAACTCTCAGTTTGCTGTCATCTTCATAACAGAAAACACCAAGTAAACACCACACAGACCTGAGAAAAAAAAAGTAGGAGTCAGCTCCAGGCTTCCTCACTGGGTGGAGGAGAGATGAAGAGAGAGAGAAGCAGCAGGAGAGAGAGGAACAAAAGCAGCTCTGGGAAGAGAGGATGAAGGAGGCAAAGATGAGCAATGAGAGAGGGTCTGTAAATATTAAAGAGCCAGCAGGGCAACGGGGCTGGTAAAACTTCTGCTCAGCAAAAGGTGTAAACTTGTGTCGGGTTGGAGACAGGTCAGGGCTGGGGGATGCCACATGCTCATGAAGCTCATGGCCGACTTTGGCCCCAGGTGCATGATTTTATCTCAGCTCGATGGTGAGATCTGCAAGTCAACTCCTAACGTTGAGGGATGCACCAGTAAAATCACATCCAGGTGGGAGCTTGTACCTTCGCCTTGTTTTGTCATCATTGGTGAGAAAAATAACTCCCAGGAGGTGTTTTCCTGGGATCCTTTGGAGCATAACTGATTTGAAGCTGTGGTTGGCGGGTACGGTAGTGGCTGGGCAGGGAGATGGAGGAGGAAGCGCTGGATGAGGCTGCATTTGCCAAGCAAGGAGAAGGATTTTACAGTAATTGAGATGTGAAATGCTGAGAGTCTTGACAAGAGTTTTAGCTGTACAGATGGGTAAGGAAGGCCATATCTCAGAGATGTTATGCGGAAAGAATGTGCAAGCAGCAGAGAGTGAGCTTGGATGTGAGCCCGGGGGAGGCACCCGCAGGAGCCGCTGCCCAGGTGACTCCGTGGAGGGATGGAGGGTGTCTGGGTGGAGGGACAGTGTTGTGTGGAGATACCAGAATAGAATCAGGGATCTGCAAGAGGAAAAGATGGGAACCTTTGTTTTAACTTTGCTGTGTGCAAACTGATGGCTGCTTGTCCATGCAAAGCAGAGACTTTGGATTTTGAGATGGGTGGGAGACAGGACTTTAATAAAGCACTAGATCTAGGAGACAAAATCACAGAATAGTAGAGGTCGGAAGGGACCTCGAAAGATCATCTAGTCCAACCCCTCTGGCAGAGCAGCATCACCTAGATTAGGTCACACAGGAACATGTCCAGGTGGGTTTTTAAAGTCTCCAGAGAAGGAGACTCCACAACCTCCCTGGGCAGCCTGTTCCAATGCTCTGTCACCCTCACTTGTGAAGAAGTTTCTCTTTATGTTTACATGGAACCTCCTGTGTTCTTCTGAGAAGAGCCTGGCTCCATCCTGGATAACATGTCCTTGTGGCTAATGAAGGACTAGCACCATGCCCTTCATCCAGTGAGATTTCCAGCTACACAGAAGACTAAAAAGCAACCCATTAATATTTCATATGGGCTATTTTGTTGGAAATAATGGGGAAAACAGGCCCATATTTAACATTGGATATTGTACTTTAGAAAAAAAAACCCCCAACTTTTCCTTTGTTTTAACTAATTGAAGTAACCTTGAGGTAAAAGTCCTATTCAAATTAGTAAGCATGACTGTGACAAGAGCTTAGAGACATGTTATAGAATGACTACAAAATCTTGGGGAGGAGTGTCTTGATACTCAGGTGGCCTAAACTGAGCTGTTGGCACATGAGTGCTGAAGTAAACAGGGTGATCAGACAGTGGGATATGGTCCAGCCAACTGATGGGGCAGTGAGTGAGCAGCACTAATTTCTGTTGGACTGTGTGGGGCAGCCCAAAAAAGTGTCTTTGCTGCTCACCCTATTTTCCATCTATGCTATTTAAGCCCTTTCCTGGAAGGGTTATCTCTGTGTATTCCTCTCCTTCATTCTGTCCTCCTCTTTCTCCTTCTTTTTCTTCCCTCTCTCCCTATAAGGGGAGAGCTGATCATTATGTGACCAGCTCATTTGCAACATTTCTGCTGCAATCCTGCCGAGATTAATTTTCACTTTTTTATTGAAAAATAAAAATCTTTGGAATTAAAAGCTCCCAATATTGAATTTTCAATAACAGGTGAAAATTACACTCTGCATGATGATGAGGAGAAGGACCAGCTAAGCTGGGCACACGATGACATGAGTGTCAGTGGGCTTACCACATGAGGCAACTGGGACAAGTATTTAAAGAAAAGGAAGAAAGCAAAGGTCACTTGGGAAGTACAGTGGAGAACAAGGGAGCAGGAAGTTTTCCATTCAGGGGAAGAGGGATTTTCCTGCCATTTGTTTGCAAAACAGGAGCAGGGTGCAGAGTTCTTGGGTGATGGCTACATTTGTGGAAAAGCACTGAGGACTTGAGGGTTCCCCTTGGGGGAGAAATAGTCTCCTAGGTGCTACTCTGGCTGCTCCCAGCTGTCCTTCTCAAGGACCTCATGCCTGCAGATGCTTTGCTGTGCCCCAGCACGAGCCAAGCAGTGCTGTGTGTTGTGGTAATGATGGGTCAACCCTTCTGCTGTGGCAAATGCAGTGAAGCAGCCGAGGCTGTTTTCTTTCTGAAATCTTCTGCCACTACAGATGCAGTGGCAGCAACATTGCCAGCTTTACTGGAACAGGGTGTTCCATTAATTAACAATTCAGCCTTGCTCTGAGCGGGGTTAAGCAAGGCCACGGTGGCACTGCCAGTACACACTGTGACTGCTTGCCTGGGCTCCCACCAACTATTTCACATCTTGCACTTTTCTGGGAGTGTCCTCCTTTCTCCACAGGGCCCTGTGTGTCTGCCTGGACACACGCCCAAGCCAGTGGTACATGTTTGGAGAGTGGCCACCCTGGGAGGTGCATGCCAAGAGAGTGGCCACGTGCGTGCCAGGTGGTGGGTCAAGGACCACCAAGTGCAAGGGAGTTGGTCACCTTCATCAGAGGTCAGGCCTCACTCTGGGTGTGCAATGGCTCATACTCACCAAGGTCAACCCCTTTCCTGGTCAGTATTTCTGGAGTTTTATTTTTTAAAAATGTCTTTTTCAATCAGGTCTTTCAAACTCTCACCTTATTTTTCATTTGGTGTGGCAGGCTATGCAAAAGCAGGGCTAGATGTTCTGGGATGGCATGCTTGGAGGGATAAGGAGCCACTGGGGTGATGGTTTGGAAGTGGAGAAGAGCAGATGATGCAGTTCCTTAAGCCTTCATCCATGTCACAAGACATTTTCCACCAGCTCCCCAAGAGGAAGGAGCTTTGCTCCCTCTCAAACACAGTTTCATTTCCTGCTAAGCTATTGTCATGCATGGAGACTTTGGAGATGAGGAAAATCATGGAGGTCTCAGTTTCCAGTTCCAGTTTCTAGTGAGATACTAAAAATTAATTCAGAAAAGCTATGATCTGTTTCTCCCCTTGCCTCCTGCCCAGAGCCCAGCCCCACTCCCTGCAAATCTGTGGGGAGTTTTCATGCTGTCTTGGACTGTCCCAGGTATAAAGCAGGGCAAGGCAGGGAAAATAAAGTGCACAGTAAATCCCTTGAGTGCCTGGGTCACACAAAGCAGTGGACAGCCAGCACCAAGAGTCTCGGCCATATCACACATGCAGGAAACCCTCACCATCCTGGAGAGAGCTACTAGGGATGCCCTGGCACCGTGGCACAGCTCCAGGCCCTGGAGTGGCCAGCCAAGCACTGCCTGGCCCCACCAGTACTGGCCACCCTCAGGTTGCATTAGCTGCAATCTCTGCCCTGTATGAGCAGACGACAGGAGGAAATTAGTTAGGAAGCAAAGTGTTGCCTGAAAATTTCACAGGCTTCCTCCTTCCCACTGGCCCCTGCTCCTTTCCCATCTGGCCCCAGGAGGAAAGCAACTGTGGCAGCACATGAAAAGTGCTGCAGATGGATGGTGTGTCACGGGTGCAGCTGGATGGATCTGGCATGCAGGTGTCAGTCCAGTCTGTGACAGCTGCCCAGCCACCCCCAGATATCTGTGGCCAAGGGATGAAAGGGGAGAGGAGTCTCCCTCCTCCCTTGGAGCACACCGAGGCAGCCATGCTGGGGGGAGCAGGAGGAAGGCATCAAACACTTGCCACAAAAATCCTTGGGGCTGGATTATTTCACCAGCAAGGGCATCAAGGGTCCTGGGACTGGGCACGGTGGCTGCTGCCTCACAAACCTGGTGACTTCTGACAGCCCCACAGGCACTGCCAAACCAACCTGTCATGGATGTGGCTGGGCACAACCATGAGGAAAGCCTCTGCAGGAGGTCCTTCTGCTGTGCCCATGGTGGAGGCAGGTGGTCTCAGCACTGAAAAGGCCATTCCTCACTAAGGTGGCTCTGTTGCTGTCCCAGAGAGGTGGTGCATCTGATGCCATCTTGAGATACACACAAATTCATCATGGAAATAAAAGTTGGTGGTTGCTTAGGTACAAAATAATAATGACTTCATTGTTTTTTTTGGCACAAAAAAAGAAAAATTAAAACCCAGTACTAATTAGTGACATTTGGTGCTTAGATTCCTAGAGATTATGGGCTGAATAACCTGGGAGAGAGAACAAGAAAAATGTTAATTTTTATTTCTGAAATGTATTTTCTTAAATGCCCCAGTCCCTAAACTCAAAAGCTTGAGAGGTTAAGCCCAACCTGATCAGAAGGGAATAAAACTAACTGAAGTTATATGTATATATTTGTAAAAAAATACGTGTTTGTGAGGGTTATGTGTACTGTGCATGTGTATAACTTCTTTTGTGTACATACAAATGGATCTAGAAATCCATCAGTAAGGGGCAAGATGCTGCAGAGTCTTCCCTGATAGCTTTCAGGAATGGTCAACAGGAAAACATGGGCTTTGTGGTTTCCTTCTAAACTTTGGCACTTCTACATTGATCATGCTGTGTCTGTGAGTCTCAGTGTTTGTGCCACATGGATGCACATATACCAACAGAAGAAGGAGAGGTGGGTTGCAATGAATATTGCCTGGAAGCAAGGCACAGCATGGAATGGGTAGAACAAAATAGAATGGCTTACTATTATGCAAAGTTATAGTTAAAGGCAATTAATGTTGGCTTGTGGGTTTTTGTTTTGTTGTTTTGGGGTTTTTTTTTTTAAGCATATCAGTATCACAGAAGATCTGAATAAAGTGTGTCTCTAAATGGAAATTATAAACTATCAGTCAAAAATCATAGAAAAAAGCTTTGAGATCAGTAAATATTCCTCTTGTGCATTTGGGAATGAACATAAGCCACATTTGCATCCCAAGAAGATGACAATGGTGAGGTGCCTGGCTTTTCAGCCCCATGTCAGCTCTGGCTATGCAGGGCTCCAGAGCAGCACAGAGCCCTGGAGGGCACTGAGGGCTTTGGCCAAGGACCTCCTTGACAGCTGCTGCTGGGATCATAAAGTCTCCAGGCCTATCCCCTCCAATGGGCTACCACAAAAACTCACCCCTCTGCCCAGAAGGAATCCTGACGTCCAATCCTCTGTGTATTTTGTCAATCCAGGCTTGCACAGACCTGCTGGAGGGGCTCCCTGGTGACAGCGAGGGGTCCCTGCTTTGTAGGGCTGTCTGTCCTATTCCCATCTTGCCTGGACAAAACCCACCACACCATCTGCAATGGGACAAATTTCCCTAAGCCAGCTGACACTGCATAAGGTGAAGCTGTCCTTATCCAAAGCAGAGCAGCACAGCACTTGAAGGCTGCCCTTTGAGAGCAGTTCACCTCTCTGTGTGGACTGTTTTTACTGTTAGTCATTACATTAATGGGATTCTCAGTGCAGTTTTTGTTCTGAAGTGCAGCTTGTATAATAATTATGACAGAGATTTCAGTAGCTCCCATTACAGACTCAACTTTAGCCAACATCTGGGAGAATATCTCAAGATGATGTTTATTGTCTGTTTTCTGCAGAGAAAGATGCTCAATTGCCTTCTTTCAAGTCAGCAATATTTCATATTTCTCTAGCCTGGTCTCATTTGTAATGTTATTGGTTACTCCTCTCTTTAAAGAGGCTGTCAAAACTTTTTGATATTTCATAAGCTATTCATGGAAATTGCAAACAAACTTAAGCTTGGTTGGTTGGCTCCTGTTATATGAAGTCAGCTTGCCTTAGCTGTGAGCCTGCTGCACTGCTGCAGGACCACCTCACTCTGCTAACATCCCACACACCACTGCCTCTCAACCTGCAGAATGATTCCACTGCTGAGCTGAGCATCATCATTCTGTTGCTCTGCCCAGCCTGTGATGCTCGAGTGTTATCTATTCCCATCACAGCACCACCCTGCACTTTTGCAAGTTTGGAGATGTATGGTACCTGACAGCCTGCAATTAAGGGTTCAGCTGGGCTGTGTGGTGATAGTGCTTTGACCTCCCCAAAGGACACAGACTGCCTTCCTTCAAGACAGCTTTTTGATAAATTCAGATTGCTTTGGTTTGTTTTTCTTTATGGAGAAGTGGGTTTTTTTAGTCGTTAAGCCCCTTTTTCTGTCCCACTGGAAGCTGGAGTAAAGCAAGTTACTGCAGAGTTTAGCATGAGATGCACTTCTGTGCTTACTTCCAATCATCAAAGTGACACAGGACAGTAAAGAATAATTTTCTTGCCTTGTCCTGCCTTGCTTTGCCTTGCCTCCCCAAAAAGGACAGGACAAATGTGCAGTCTAGAAATACTGACTCCCACAGTCAACACAGGGATGTGAAGGTAAAATCTTTGAAGCCACCCAGCAGAAAGCTAAGAAAAGATTGTCCAAGTGACATGGCAAGAGCAGCAAGACTGGAGGTACTTGGGGCACAGGGATCCCCACTGTCCTTGGCACCACATGAAGGGGAGCCACTCCAACACAGCCCAGGGATGAGGCAGCAGCACCATGGCAGGGATGGAGGCATGGGGGCACAGCTTTGGCCATGTGCATGGGGGTGGGGGGGTGCAGCATAGCATTGCTTGCAGCACAGCTCCCCATGAGTTGTCAAAACACCTGGGCATGCCCTGACAAGCAGGTCCACGGAGCACAGCTGTGGCCAAAGCCACTCTGGCACACCTAGCTGGGGAAATCTTGATGGTGTTGGTGTAAAAATCAGATGCTTGCTGAAGTGAGGCAGTGATCACATTGGATGGAAACGGCAGTTTTAGCCTCTGCTAGGACAGGGAGGGCAAGATGCTTTCCTGCCCCTCAGAGAGGAAAACCAGCAATAGTTTGGAGTAGCCTGGAACCAACACCAGCCCCAACAGTCAGAGGAACAGCAGTTTGGTCTTACAACTTCAAGCATCTATGGATACAGGTTGTCACCATGTGCTCTGAGCTAACACTCCTTTTGCAAAAGGAATGCTTTTCTTTGAAAATCACTCACATGAGCAGTTTCCATCCTGCTCAAGGGTTTCAGTGGTGCAGAGGGGGCACATATGTGGGGGCTCCCCAACAGTTCCAGAAACTTTTATGACATAGTCAGATTTGGGTTGTCCCCACACAGGATTGGAGTCACTGCAACACCATAGTACCTATGACTGGCCTGTTGCCTCTCTGCATTGGGACACTAGACACAGTTTTGCTCCTGGATGAAGTTCATATGCAACTGGGGACCAGCTTGGTTGTTGCATCCCCTCCCAGGGTTTTATCTGGGATGGCAGCCAGGGTGCAGGGACAAAATCTGGAGCTTAATTCTGGCTTTTGCAAAATTCACTTTTTTTTCAAAATCCTGTTCAATCCCAGTGTTGAATGGTGTTAAAAAAGAAAACCCACAGCAATTACACAACTGTGTTACTGGACCCTCCCATGCCTGTGAAGGGTGGGCATTTAGAAGCAGAGTGAGGCCGTCTGACTTTGCTGCACGGCCCCTCACTGAACTAGTGCCCAGACACCCTGCATCAGTGCACGGGGTGATCAGAGACCTGCTCGAGCCTCTGGGACCCCAAACCCAGGGCCTTGTCAGCAACAGGAGTGCACCCATGGTGTTTAACATCACTGCCTGCTTTGGAAAGGGTCCTTGGGTTAGTCCAATAAGGAGGATTAAGGGCAGAATTCTATGTTTCTCCTCTGCATATTTGTAATGCTTTTGCTGTATGGAGAGTGGCAATTTGTTACAGGGAACAAACGAGGCTTCATGAAGCTTGTCGGGAGAGAGGCCTCTGTGGAGAGGACTTTCCCCTCTCCCTCTGCAGCTTCGAAGGGTGCCCCTGCTGGATCTGGGAGAGGCAGATACTAGGGGATTAGTGTGTGATTCTGGAAGGGCTGCAGCCGGAGGGGAGGCTTGGCACTGCTGCCTGGATGAGAGCTTGCAACAATGGCGAGCTGCAGCCTGCCAAATCTCAACACAGCAGGCAAGGCTAGGCTCAGCTCTAGCTAAACGGGAGCCGTGTAGGACTCTCCATTTTGGAAGAGCGCTAGCAAGGTCTGGCACTTGGAATTCTTGGCATCCACAAGTGTCTTCGCTCTTTCTTATCCCCTCCTGTTCCCAGTAGATTTTGCATCCTTTACAATGGATAAATTATACATGCAGAGTTTACTCTCCTACCCGAGCTTTGAGAATACCCCAGTGCCAGCCAAGGGAGCTGGTGCATGGGGGAATAGCCAGGAATGTTTAAAATAGTCTGGCCATGTGACTTTGGGGATTGGGAAAAAAAAAAAAAAAAGAAAAGAAAAAAAAAGTCCTTTCCCCCAGCAATTTAAATGCAAGCAAACTTTATTTTTTTTTTTTCATGGGAGACAGTCATGAACTGGTGATCTGTGCGCCAGTCACGCGCCAGCAGCTCTGGTTTCCCTCCTGGCTGCAGCAGCGGCTGCGTCTGGGCCCTGGGGCGAGGCACGCGGAGCCAGCTCTTGTTCAGAGGATGGCTGGATCCAACCTGGGCCAAGGTGGAGGAAGCCGCCGTAGGGAAAGCGGGAAGGCGGCAGAACGCTTCCCTCCCTCCTTCCCTCCCTCCCTCTTTGGCTGGCGCTGAATGATTAAAACCACGGGTGGGTATACCTGTGCTTGTACATACAGCTTGTTCTGTGTCAGCTCTTTAGAGGGAGAAAAACCAGCCGTGAAAAGGGAGACTTGTGTGATGGAGATCCCAGTTTGGGCAAAGAACCAGCTGGGAGAAGTGGGGCGCTTGACCCCACGTGCTCCTCCCTACCTGAGTGCCCACACACCCCCTGTTTGCCTGTCCTTGCATCCTCCTTGCCCACGGTGGCAACCAGCGGGCCCATCCTGCCATGCCCAGCCCTGGGAAAGCCTTGTCCACCCAGGGATGGGGACAGAGATGGTGCTCCCTGATCCTCTGCTGGCTCCCTGTGTCCAAGGGCCAACCGTTGCTGGCCACCCTAGTGCTTGGGGGGGCAGAGGGGCAGGTGTATTAATGAAGCTTTTAATGACCGCTACTGGCTTGTACTACAAGCATCTGAGTCTCATTTGAATTCAGCAACTTTAAGCTCTTTTGGCAGTATAAAAGGGCCTGCAAGTGGATTCCAGTCACATGTGTGCTTGCTTTTAGATGCCAGTGTGGTGCCAGCGTGATGTAAAGGGGCCTCCGCGAGCCGGAGAATCAGGCCCTGCATATTTTACACTCTTTTATAGCTTACTGTGACTCTGCTTATCTCTAACAGTTAAAAACTGAGTGCCAATGGTCTACACGCTGGATACGTATCATGCAAAACCAAATATAGCACGGCTCAAGAACACTCTTTGCATAATGTACATATGTATTTCATTTATTTTTGTAAAAATTCTGCTTAAGCATATGGAAGGGAAGGAGTGATAACACTGCCTAGAGGCAGATATAATGTGGTCAGGCAATGTGCAAGCTTCCTCACACAGCTCGAGGAATGTGCCTAAGTTTGAAGTTGTTACATGAGTCCTGGACAATTCCTTAGCGGGGAGAAGCAAGTAGGTCATACAGATGATTTTGTGACAGGGGTCTTCCTTCACATCAGATGGCAGAGAGCATCCAAATGCATTTCACCTGGGGCTTATATTTTCTAACCCAAAACTATGGATGTGCAAGACTCTGGCTGAAAATAACCATGTAGATCCGTATTTAGGAGCCTGCATGCATGAATTTTTCTTCAAACTTTTGGCTTGCCATATCAACACTGTCCTACCAGTAATTCCACAAACCCTCTGGCTGACATTGTATAGCACCACTACTACAACAAATTGGAAAAAAAAAAAAAAAAAAAAAAAAAAAAGCAAGCCACTAACTGAAAAAAAAAACCACATTTAATAAAATTGAAATCTCCTTGTCCTCCCTGGGCAGGGACAGCCAGACAGGACTGACTGACCCCAGTGCCTGGCCCTGAGAGAGAGATGCTGGGCTCCTGCCAGTGCTTCAAACAAGAGCTGTGCTTTGTTCATGTCAAAGTCTGCCTCTGTCCATGCTGCCTTTTCTTACTCCTCTTGTGTGCAGACGAAATGGTATTTTTAAAAACCAGAGTGGCTGCTGCTAGAGATTGGGGCAAACCACGTGTCAGCTTTGGCTGGTGCATTCATCCTCACTCAGCCTTGGTGGGAGCCACTGGGATCTGTTTGACGTTGCATCACACGTATCAGCTTCTGGACGCTTGGCAAAAGCCAACTCCAAGCCCCTGGCCAAGCCTCATGGCAGCCTCACTGTGCTGAGGGTATCTTCCTGTCCTGCCACAGCTCCTGGCAAGCAGAAAAGCTGGGAGCACTGGACTGGCTGGCCTCTCTCTACTCCTTACTGGTCTCTGCTGGATTCACCCCTGATTTTTCACAGGTGCAAATGGCAGGCAAACCAAATGCATTAGCATTAGCTGATGTTCTCAGGTCCAGTAGAGGGTGAGGTGTTTTGAGGCTGGTGTGTAGAAGATAGCTGCCTGTATCAGGGGACACAACAATTTAAGGGCTGATCTTCCAAGCTGGTTGCACCTTGGGTGGGGAAGATGCTCAGACATTATCTTGATTTCATGTTTAAGTTCACCTTGCTCAAGAAAGCACCAAGGCACATATTTAGTTGCAAGTGGATAACTTAGTGTAATTCTTGGTAATTTAGTGCAATTCCTGTGAGAACTCACCTAAGCTAACCTGAAGACAATGGAGCTTTGCCTCCATTGTAAGTAAAGTTAGCTGGGGCCCAAAGCACAGGGTTGGGGTCTAAACAGCTTGATGGAGAAGGTGAGGATGAAGAAACAGAGTTTACAGGCCACTCATGGACACGGGTGGAGATATAACTCACAGATATGTGTTTTACCTATGGGTTTGTGCTTTTTTTAGCTAACAGGTTTTGTTTTAGAAATTAGGGATCCTTGGGCATGTCACTATCTTATTGGCATGCAAACACTGTCTGCTGAGAGGCTGTTTTGCAGAAGGAATTAGAAAGAGTGCTCTGAGTCAGAAGACTTGAAGCAGAGATGTTTCAAGAGGACAAAGAGCTGTCAGGGAATGAACAAAAGTAACAGAGGCAGCAGCATCCAATAACAAGATACCTTTTCCTATGTTGTGCTCTCCCTTTCTATCCTGAGCAAAACCTTAATCTATTTTTTTTTTAACTGGTGCAAAGCAATTTTCTTGATATAGTCTTATGCAGCTGTAACTGAAAAAAAAAAAAATATCTTGGTGTGCTAATTAGGGCCCCGACCCAGAGGAGCAGTTAAGCAGACTGTTAGTGTGAAGTACAAGAGCTGCTCCACACAAGCTGGTGAGGTTACACCTGAGCTCTAGGTTAAGCTTTGTTTCAAGTACTTGGAGCACACAGTTCACAAGAGCTGGTATCTAACCTCCTCCCTTTTCTGCTTAGATATCTCAAACCTCCAAACATTTTCATGTTAAAATAGTGTTTCTCAGGGAACTATTATAATTTTCCTTCCTTCCTTAGAGGAAAATAACCCTTCAAATTAAGGGATGAATTAATTTTAGAACTTCAAGGCTAGAGACAAAGAAATCTGTCCTTTACTGACCTTCATCCCTGTAGCACTGGGTGTTCCTGGTTGCTTCTGCAATGGAAGAATTAGAGAGAGGTGGTTGTAGGGAAGTCTTTGGTTTGCTGGCTGGCAGATTGTACTAGAAGGGAGGACTGGATTTTAATTTAAACTACTAATTTGGAAGGAAGCAATAAAACAGAAATGTGTATAAAGATTTACTTGCCCAAAAACCTCTGAAATGTCTTTTATTTTTAGAATGCTCTTCAAATGCTTTTCTTGCAACTGTACACTCACGTATACATATGTATGTATATCTCTCTTATTTAAATTAACCCTAGCTTCTTATTCACTGTGTTAATGAACTTTGAAAATACTTTGGCATATATTTTTCCATGAAGGGATTTTTTGTTTTAAAGAAATAATGAAAGCCATGTATCATAAAAGTGCTTGTAATCACTCTCTTAAAGCTGATGTTGAAGTACTTGGATAAAATGAAGCCTTATCCAGTGACACAGGGTATTTGGTTATTACCTGGCAAGCCAAGCACTTGGGAAGGTGGGACAGGGGAATAATAAAGAGTTGCTCAATCTCCCCACCCTGGTGGAGCCATGGGGCAGTGTTCACCTGCAATGCATGGTCACACCAAGTCTTGTGCCCTTGGTATGCCTAGTGCTGCAGCCACATCACCAGCTATGGCACAGGGTGGGCACCTCTGGCTCTTGGGGGAGCACAGCACTCACCTCATGGGGTGCATCTTCTGGAATAAAAATCCTGTTCTTCAAGAGTCCATATTAGTCTCCATGCTGCTGGCAGGGAGTCAGGAGATGACTACTGCAGACCTCTTCAGTGCAACACCTCCTCTTACAAACCCAGAGGGAAGCCAAGAATTCCTGAGGCTGGATTGCATCATGGAGTGTCCAGTAAGCAAAGATGTACATTCCATGTATGCCTAAAATGGAAACACGACCTGGTGCTTTATTCTACAGCTTCAAAGGCAGCAGCCAGCAGATTCTTTCTGGAGCCCAAATGCTAGTCCCAGCAGACAGCCGACCATACTGGCTGAGAACAAAGGTGTGCAGCAGGTCCCAGTCCACAGGTGCTGGAGCATCTGCAGAGCAGCAGCCAGATCTGGCTGTACACAGGAGAATATCTTCAGATGAAGTGGTTGGGTTCCACCACCTCTGTGAGTGAGAGCTAAATGTGCAGCATTCATAAAACATCTCAGTAAAACAGTGGGGTTGTTTTTCTGTAAGTAGAAGAATGTTTGCTAGCTAGTAGAAGATGTTTGTTGTCCATCATCAGCTGTTTTGTGTGACTTCCCTTTTCACTTTAAACTGTCTGTACTGGATGCCAAAGGAAATAAAGGGATTATTTTACACCCAAGCTGTATATCCCATAAGAAAGGGAGCAACTTGCTGTGCCAACTAGTGGATTCCATACAGTGGCAATGCATAGAAAACAGACACTGACTTTGAAAAGTAAAATCCTCCAGGGAGTCATTGCTCTCCCTGAATAAATACCATTTACTGTGCACTAGCTCCATTTGTTCCAGGGACATTTCTAACCCGTTGCCTGGATTTTAAGGCAGTTCAGGTTGTCACATCACACCAAGCTATGAGGTGCATTTAGTGGGTAAGAACAAAGAGCTTGAAGGATTGGGGTTGTTGGTTATCAATATTGTTTATTTATGAACATTAATGAAGGAGCATCCAGTATGGAGCACTCAGGTAATGGAGGCAGAGCACTGATGTCCCTTCCCCACAGACTGCCCTCCTGGCATAGCAGGGACAGGAGGACTGATTACCACTCACTCTTGGTTTCCATTGGGGTCTCAGTGCTGAGCTTCAGCTGGAGGGGTGAAACCAACCAGTTTCCATTTTGCCATCATTCCCTGAATATTTATCCCTTCTACTCCATTCAGGAAAAGAAAGAAAAAAAAAATAACAGAAGAAAGAAAGAAAGAAAGAAAGAAAGAAAGAAAGAAAGAAAGAAAGAAAGAAAGAAAGAAAGAAAGAAAGAA